>JAINUW010000759.1:585000-708635 GCA_020205615.1 Panax quinquefolius | reverse complement strand
GTAATGTTACAAATGATGTGGTAAAAGTCCTTATTGGCCCATAAGCGCATTGATGGACAGTTGTTGGCATGATCATGACCATTAATGAATACACGAATATTCTTGGCCCGTAGTGCATGGATAATTGTGGTCGTGATACTAAAGAATATCCTTGGTTGTAATGTAGGGGTGATTCGGTGATGTGGATTATTTATTAAGCTGAGTCTCAGCGATAAAAGTGATGAAAACTCACATTAAATCATAAAAGATAGTAGATTTTATTCTCTACTTGACTCTTTTAATAGATTGCTTATTCACGCATGCAGTTAAACTTGATGTTTGTTATATTGTATCGCTTTAACATTTGTTTTAAGGCTAATGATAATTTATTACGCATTATCTTAGTCATAATATTTCTTACTAGGCTAGTTGAGCTCACCCTTTCTTTCACCGTTCTCTTGAAAATGAGAATATAGTTGGGACGAGTCTGGGAACGGAGTGATGGACCGATGATAGTATTAGTAGTCCTCACTATTCGTGAAATAGTGTGTTAACAATTGTAATGAGGACTCCTTTTGAGTTTGTATAATCTCTAGTAGAGACAATAATTGTATTCAAACTCACGCTTATGTTTTGTCGTATTATACACGATAGTTGTAGACGAAGAAATTGTATTTGAATTACATACCATATATCCGGCGACCCAAGATGGGTGATGTATACCTAATTTTGGGGCGCCACGGTTAGTATCAAATCTTAGGGATATGATCCCTGGCTAAGATGTGAGAATAGAACTAGGAGGGGAAAGCCGGGGAATTCCTTCGCTAGTATGACCTACCTAAGTTTTTTTTATTTACTTGGTCGGTCAAAATATAGGAATAATATGTTACATGTCAATTAACCTTTTGTTTTGTGGCAGTATCTGAAAATGACATCCGAGAATGTTGAGAATATCAATGGAGCACAGACGACCGTTGATTCACCACATATCAATAATCAGGATAATGTGCATCAGGAAGGCGACAATCCTCATGCAAACAACAACACTGACCAAATGATGAATGATGGATTGTTCAGAGGCTTTATGCAATTCATGCAACAGCAGGCGAGAGCGGCTCCTATCCAAAATGTAAGTGGAAACACTGGAAACTCTCGGGCGGTCACCGCTAAACAGTTCAAGGAGCTGGGACCACCGAAGTTTAAGGGAGAGCCAAAACCACTTATGGCGGAAGCATGGATAAAGCAGATCACCAAGATATTTGATGTCTTGGGATGCTCCGAGGAGCAAAAGGTTCCCTTTCACGCCTTTATGTTGCACGGAGAGAGGCGATTCTTCGGTGGAATCGGTAAAACGTACTCAACTCCGCCAGATCAAGATGTCTTGGGAGAAGTTCCAAGAGCTGTTCAACGACAAATACTTTCCCGAAAGTATTCGTCACATGAAGGAGGTGGAGTTTATCAAATTGGAGCAAAACAATATGACCGTGTCGCAATACGAGGCAAAATTTATGAGTTATCCTGCTTACGTCCCACTTGGTGGATAATGAAGAGAGAATGACGCGAATGTTTTAAGAGGTCCGTCGAGATACGCCAACATCTTATTTCTCATAAACTATGTTTGTATTCAGATGTTATAAATAGGGCTTAGGTGGTGGAGCGCGATAACGAGTCAACGTGAACCAAAAGAGAGCAAATTAAACAAAATGATAATACCAAAGGAGAGCGAACATCGAAGCGGTGACAACAAGCGTGGAGGGAATCAACAGGCCAGAAATGGTAACCACTTCGGTGGTAATCAGGGCCAAAATAATAAGAATGGACATTTCAAGAAGAGGAGATTCAACAATGATGGAAAGACGTCAGCACTAGCACCCGTTGTTAAGGAAGGAGAAAGACCACCTATCATATGCTTCAAATGCGGAGGGGAGGGACACATCACCCAAATTAGCGATCTGTCAGTCAAAAGCATGTTATAATTGTGGAAGAGAAGGTCACTTAGCCCGATTTTGTCGTTCACCAAGACAAATTCACTAGGATGGAGGCACCAAAGGTCATCCCCAAAAAAGTCAAAGCCGGTGAAGTGCAAGGGAGAGCGTTTGTTGTGACCTCCCGAAAGCAAGGAACCCGAATGAGGTCATCACGGGTAAGCTTATCATAAACTCTAGCGAAGTCTATACTTTATTTGATACCAGTTCTACCCATTCTTTTATTTCTCCTACTTGCGCTCAACGATTAAATTTGACTCCGAAGAAATTAGATTTTGACTTATCTGTGGAAACTCCATTGGGAGAAACCTTCATTACATCCACTATTTATAAGTCTTGTTTGGTTCAAATCGGTGCCCTCATATTACCTGTCGATCTTATTTCATTGAAAATACTTGCATTTGATGTGATTCTAGGGATTGATTGGTTAACTACTTATCATGCAAAAATTGATTGTTTTCGTAAGATTGTTAGCTTTCATATTCCTAATCAACCTATTATGCGAATTCAAGCGACCAAACAATGAAAATCAATCACGGTCATCTCAAGCCATAAAGCTATTCGTTTATTGAAAAATGGATGTCAAGCTTTCTTAGCTCATGTTACAGATCTAAACAAAAATACGTCAGCTCTGAATGATATTTCTGTTGTTAATAAATTTCATGACGTATTTCCTAATAACTTCTGGCTACCCCTGCGTGAAATTAAATTTTGTATCGACCTTGAACCCGGTGACAAAACCTATTTCCAAAGCCCCATATCGAATGGCTCTTATTGAACTTCGTGGAGTTAAAGACCCAACCGCGAGAATTGTTAGACATTGGCTTTATTCGTCCTAGTACTTCTCCTTGGGGTGCTCTTGTTCTATTCGTGAAGAAGAAAGATGGGAGTATGCGACTTTGTATTGATTATCGGGAGTTGAATCATGTCATCATCAAAAATAGGTACCCATTGCCACGTATTGATGACCTGTTTGACCAATTGCAAGGAGCCAAATTCTTTTCAAAGATTGATCTTCGTTCCGGATATCACCAATTGAAGATTAGAACCGATGACATTCCAAAGACGGCTTTCATAACTTGGTATGGGCATTATGAATTCTTAGTCATGTCCTTTGGATTGACTAATGCTCCTACTGCCTTCATGAATATGATGAACCGAGTATTCAAGGAATATTTGGATTACTTTGTGGTCGTCTTTATTGACATCATCCTTATTTATTCCAAAAGCCGTGAAGATCATGAGCAACACTTGAGGCTGACACTCCAAAAGCTTCGTGAATATAAGCTTTATGCCAAGTTGAAGAAATGCGAGTTCTGGCTTGAGGAAGTAGCATTCCTTGGGCACGTGGTATCAAGTTATAGAATATCTGTTGACCTAACAAAGATTGAAGCTATTCAAAGTCGAGCAACCTAAATCGATGATCAAGCACGTAGCTTTCTCGGTTTAGTTTGGTTATTATTGGAGATTCGTGGAAGGATTTACTCGAATCGCTACTCAATTGACTCACCGACTTTGAAAAGATACAAAGTTCTATTGGAGCCGAAAAATGTGAGAAGATTTTCAAGAACTCAAGAGGAGACTCATTTCAAAGACCTGCTCGACAATACCATCCGCTCGGAGGGATTTGTCATCTACAGTGATGCTTCGGGCAAAGGGTTGGGATGTGTTCTCATGAAATATGGAAAAGTCATAGCCTATGCCTCGCAACAACTCAAAGAATATGAGAGAAATTATCCTACTCATGATCTAGAGTTGGCAGCTGTTGTTTTTGCAGTTAAAATTTAGAGGCATTACTTGCATGGGGAAAAAGTGGAGATATTTACGGATCATAAAAGCCTCAAATATTTCTTCACTCAAAAGGAACTCAACATGTGACAACGATGTTGGCTTGAACTGTTGAAAGATTATGATCATACCATCCAATACCATCTTGGAAAAGCGAACGTGGTAGTTGGCGCATTGAGTAGAAGATCATATGGAAGTACGAGTGCGTTATTATCAACGCAAAGGCCCATTTTGTGTGACTTGCAAAGGATGGAGATAGAGTTAAAGACTCCAGGGACCCATGTGATAATAACGAATATACGTGTAGAACCGACTTTAATTGATAAAGTTAAAGCTGCTCAAGCTACAGACCTGGAGCTGATGCGTATAAGGAATAAAGTGCAAGAAGGTGCTATGCTGGAAGCAAGAATCGATGAAGAAGGAATACTTCGAGTCAACTCCAGACTTTGTGTTCCTAACGACCCTGATTTAAAGTATAAAATCATGATGGAGGCGCACAACACACCATTTGCAATCCATCCCGGGAGTACCAAAATGTATCACGATATTCGTCATACATTTTGGTGGAGCAATATGAAGAGAGATAGCACTGTTTATCTCAAGGTGTCTAACTTGTCAACAAGTTAAAGCGGAGCATCAAGTACCAAAAGGTCCATTGTAACCACTTGAAATTCCAGAATGGAAGTGGGAGCACATTACCATGGATTTCGTTACCGGTCTTCCTAAGGTTTCTCAAGGTATAGATGTGATTTGGGTCATTATTGATAGATTGACCAAGTCTTCTCATTTCTTACCTATACGAGAAACTTATACACTTGAATGTGTTGCTCGTATGTACATAAACGAGATTGTAAGACTACATGGTATGCCTGTATCTATAGTTTCTGATTGAGACCTAAGATTCACTTCACGATTTTGGGTTAGTTTGCAAAAAGCTATGGGCACAGATTTATGATTTAGTTCGGCATATCATCCTCAAACGGACGGCCAGTCAGAGAGGACTATTCAAACTCTTAAAGATCTATTAAGACTCTGTGTTCTTGATTTCAAAGGAAGTTGGGACAAGTTCTTACCATTGGTGGAGTTTTCCTACAACAACAGTTATCAAGCAAGCATTGGCATGGCTCCATTCGAGGCGTTGTATGGAAGAAAGTGTCGTTCTCCAGTATGCTGGGATTAGGTGGGAGAAGCAACGTTGTTGGGACCAAAGTTGGTACGTATGACTATGGAAAAGATTCAAACGATCCGACAACGTATAAAAACCTCACAAGATCGACAAAAGAGTTATGCTGATCTTCATCGAAAGGACGTGGAATTCGATATTGGAGATCATGTGTTGTTACGTGTTGCTCCATGGAAAGGAGTTACGAGATTTGGAAAGAGAGGAAAGCTCAATCCTCGATTCATCGGCCCATTTTTAATCCTTGATCGAGTAGGAACTGTGACCTATAGACTCGCTTTACCGCCAAGTATGTCTCGTGTTCATAACGTTTTTCACATATCCATGTTACGTAAATATGTGAAAGACCCGAACCACATTATTGAGTTAGAACCGGACGAAATAGCGGAAGATTTGACGTATGAAGAGGTTCCTGTTCAAATCTTGGATAAGAAGGAACATATTCTATGCTCCAAGGTTATACCTCAAGCCAAAGTTTTGTGGAGAAACCACGATGTTGAGGAAATGACTTTGGAGTTAGAATCTAAAATGAAATCAAGGTATCCTTACCTCTTTGATATACCAGGTACGTACCCTAATTTCGAGGGCGAAATTTCTTAAGAAGGGGAGGTTGTAAGACCCCAACTTTTTGAATAAAGATGAATTTTCTATAATTATCATTTTTGAATATTATGATATAATGTTATAGTTGTGGGTAATATTTATAAATTTTTCAAAGTACGCAAGTTGTTATATAATATTCGATTGGTCGGGGAATATTCGTTTTAACAGGGAATATTCGTACGACGACACAATCATTGGTGGACCCCACAACAGAATTATTGTCGGATTGAGAAAACGACAAAAATATTTTATTAAAAATAACAGCGGAAGTTTTACCATTAATACTGTTGAGCTACTCGGTAGTAAAAGTATAGTAATACGCGTGGTTGCATAGTATTACACGGTATTGATTATTGATGCTTACGTGAGAAGTCACTTAGTTTTGTTCAATTATTGCTATAGTAATTGTTTTATATATATATATATATGTATATATTAAATATTGATTTGAGTGGGAATGCAGGATATGGGGGGGGGGGGGAAGTGGAGTGGGAAGTATTTTTGTTTTATATGATGATAATTGTTTTGGTGGGGAATTAGTATCAAGTGACGTGTGTGGGTGATGGGTAGTGTATGATTTGTGGTGGTGGGATTAATGGTGATATTAGTGTGTATATAGTATATATATTTATATGTGGGTGGGTGATGTGTGTTTTTGCAGGATTCGGATTAATTTTCCAAGCCTGGTCATTATTGGCCAAATTTCTTTCAATCCTACAGAATGTTGGCAACTTGTAAATTATGGAGCATCTTTAATTGGTCTAAAATTTTAAAGTAACATGTGTTCATTTTTTCATTGGCCACCTCTTTGAAAAAAAAAAGATTACTAATGCGTTGTGACTCAGCAAATGATTTCGTCTGAATTCCTACTGTACAGTCCAATAGTATCCTTCAATTCTCCTATAAATAGAAGCTCATTCCTTCATTATTTCTTATAAATTCACTGAAACTCTAGAGAGAGAAATTATAAAGAAACTATAGAAAAATATTCTGCTACTTCCCTACTCTTATATTCAGTTTATTTTACGGTAAGGGGTATTATTTCTTTTGTATTCATGAAGAGAACTTCTGTTATTCCATTATTTATTATTCTGTTAGAATAACCAGTATACGCGGACTACCCTATACTTGGTGACACTCTTCTAATATTCCGTTTTTATTATTATTACATTTGGAATATCCATCGTCGTGCCTTTACGCCGACTCGGTTCCATCTTTATTATTATTCATTGGAATATCCTCATCGTGAGTTTTACGCGGACTGGTTCCATCTTTATTATTATTCGTGGGAATATCATGTATGTTTAGCTTTACTTACATGGGACCGGTTCCGCTCTTTCTAATTTCATTGGAACATCCCATCTTGCATGTAATTTCTCCTAACTCGTTCTCATTATTTATTATTTTGTTGGAATAACCTGTCTATGCGAAGTACCGCATACATGGTGATTTCTTTTGTTGTTCCAATCTTGATTATACTCAGTTGGTTAAAACTTTGACTTCTATACTCCATGAAATTAGTGGAATATCCATGATATTTGCGTTTCATCCAGTATATTTTCATGGAAATATTCTTCTAAGCATTCTTGAATTTTACTCTACAAAGTAGTATCATGTTGACAATTTGGACGTTATTAGTTCCTGGATAAATTAATTCTTGAACTTGTTCTATTGAATTCTTATATCATTGTCATCATCCTCATGTTTATATGTTATTGAAAGTCATATGTTGCCTGTAATGCATAGATGGACTTGGTATGATTATGACAAGGGATTATTCGGTGTAATCATGACCGTAATGTTACAAATGATGTGGTAAAAGTCCTCATTGGTCCGTAGCGCATTGATGGACAGGTGTTGGCATGATCATGACCATTAATGAATACACGAATATTCTTGGCCCGTAGTGCATGGATAATTGTGGTCGTGATACTAAAGAATATCCTCGTCAGTAAAGTGCGGGGGTGATTCGGTGATGTGGATTATTTATTGTCGAGTCTCGGCGATAAAAGTGATGAAAACCTATTAAATCATAAAAGATAGTAGATTTTATTCTCTACTTGACTCTTTTAATGGATTGCTTATTCCAATCAAGCAGCTAAACTTGATGTTTGTTATATTGTATTAGTTTAACACTGTTTAAGGCTAATGATAATTTATTCTGCATTATCTTAGTCATAATATTTCTTACTGGGCTAGTTGAGCTCACCCTTTCTTTCACTGTTCTCTTCAGGAAATGAGAATATAGTTGGAACGAGTCGGGGAACGGAGTGATGGACCAGATGATAGTATTAATAGTCCTCACTATTCTGTGAAATAGTGTGTTAACAATTGAAATGAGGACTCCTTTTGAGTTTGTATAATCTCTAGTAGACAATAATTGTATTCAAACTCACAGTTATGTTTTGTCGTATTGTACACGACAGTTTTATTAGTAAATTGTATTGGAATTCTGTACCATGTATCTGGCGACCAAAGATGGGTGATGTATACCTAATTTTTGGGGCGTCACAAAAGTGGAGCGAGAATTCGACTACGGGATGACATCAAGGAAGTCAGCAGAAGAAAAAGTTTAAAGCTTGTGCTACTTGTGGAAAGAACCATACTGGGGTATGTTTGAAGTGAAAGCGGGTGTGTTTCAACTGTGGTCAGGAGGGACACATTGCACCAAACTGTTTTAGCCCAAAGAAATGAGCATGTTTTACTTGCGGTTCGAAAGATCACATGGCTTGGGATTACCCTAAAAATCTAGCGGGGAGTGCAAGTGGAGAAATGGGAAATAATAACGGTGGTGGTGCATTGACTATCACTGGACTTGCGCAGTCAAGCCGACCTACTGCGAGGACTTTCAATATGACCGTGCAAGATGCTGTGCAGTCTAAGGATGTGGTGTCAGGTATCATTTCGATTAATGGTATTAATGCTTATGTACTATTTGATTCGGGTGCTACTTGTTCATTTGTATCCGATGAATTTGCTCAGAACTTAGATTTGCCTCAGGTAGAATTAGATTATCCTTTGAGCATAGAGATTGCGAATAGGGAAGTGATTCATGATAGATTCATATATAAGAATTATAGAGTGGTTATTAAGGGTCACGAGATGGTGGTAGATTTGATACCAATTAGACTTGGTGAGTTTGATGTTATACTGGGAATGGATTGGTTATTCAATTATGGAGCAATAATCGATTGCCAGAATAAGTGTGTTAACCTTATGACTCCGTCAAAGGTAGTATTTTATGGCAGTAAGTCACCTCGACAAGCAAGTTGTTTGACGGTGATGCAAGCTAAGAAGTTGTTGAGACAAGGATGTGTAGGATACTTAGCCTACATAGTCGATACACAGAAAAAGAGTGTGAAGTTATAAGAGATACCAATCATAAGAGATTTTGCAGACCTATTTCCAGACGGTTTGTCGGGTCTTCCACCGGATCGACAAATCGAGTTCGTGATTGATTTAGTACCAGGAACGACCCCGATATCTAAAGAACCATACAGAATGGCCCCAGTAGAGATGAAAGAGTTAATAGTGTAATTGCAAGAATTGCTTGACAAGAAGTATATCCAGCCGAGCATATCGCCGTGGGGAGCGTCAGTGTTATTTGTTAAGAAGAAAGATGAATCGATGCTGCTCTGCATTGATTACATAGAATTGAATAAGGTCACAATTAAAAATATGTATCCATTACTTAGAATCGATGACATGTTCGATCAATTGAAGGGAGAAAAATATTTCTCAAAGATAGATTTGAGAAGTGGTTATCATCAGTTGAAGGTGAGGCTAGAAGATGTACCGAAGACGGCATTCAGAACTCGGTATGGTCATTACGAGTTTCTGGTCATGTCATTTGGTTTAACCAATGCACCTGTAGCGTTCATGGATTTAATGAACATGGTGTTTAAACCATTCTTATATAATTTATGGTGGTGTTTATCGATGATATCTTGGTGTATTCCAAAACCAAGGAGGAACATGTGGAACACTTAAGAGTGACGTTGAAGACATTGAGAACAGAGAAGTTGTACGCTAAATTTTCAAAATGTGAGTTTTGGTTGGAACGTGTACAGTTTCGCGGACACATTATTTATAAAGACGGAATTTCGATAGATCCATCAAAAGTTGAAGCTATAATAAACTGGGATCAGCCGAAGACACCGTCAAAAGTAAGGAGTTTTTTAGGATTGGCAGGTTACTACAGGCGTTTTATTCAAGATTTTTCCAACATCGCAACTCGGTTGACGAATTTAACCAGGAAGGCGGTTAAGTTTGTTTGGACGGAGACGTGTGAGGAAAGTTTTCGAGAATTAAAGAAGAGGTTGAGCACAACACCTGTGTTGTCATTGCCTGATGATACAGGGAATTTTGTGGTGTATAGTGACACATCGCATAAAGGACTAGGCTGTGTGCTTATGCAAAATGGAAGAGTTATTGCGTATGAATCACATCAATTAAAAGATTATGAGAAAGGGTATCCGTCTCATGACTTAGAGTTAGCTGCTGTGGTGTTTGCCCTTAAGATTTGGAGACATTGTCTTTATGGAGAGAGGTGTGAGATATATACTGACCATAAAAGTCTGAAGTATATCTTTACACAAAAAGATTTAAATATGCGACAGAGAAGATGGTTGGAGTTGATCAAAGATTATGACTGTGAGATTTTCTATCATCCCGAAAAGGCGAATGTTGTTGTTGATGCTTTGAGTAGGAAGGGACGGGAGAAGTTAATGATATTGACAGCTCAGGAGAAGTTAGTGTTGGAAATGGCTAAGATTGAATTGGAAATTAAATATCCAACAGAATCCAAACGAAAAATTGTTCCAGATGGGAAACGGTTCAACATTGGTAGATAAAGTGAAGAATGCACAACTTCAGGATAAAGACTGTGAAAAGATAAAAAGAAAAGTATCTGAAGGTGAGGAAAGCAAATTCAAAATCGATTCGGAAGGGTTACTTCAATTTGAAGGGAGAATTTGGGTTCCGCCAGTACTGGAAATTAAAGAGGAAATTTTGAGTGAAGCTCATAACTCTAAATATTCGATTCACACTCGGAGTACGAAAATGTACCAAGATCTTAGACATCATTTTTGGTGGCCGGATATGAAAAATGATGTGGCTGAGTGTGTTGCAAAATGTTTAATGTGTCAGAAAGTTAAAGCTGAACACCAAAGGCCAAGCGGATTATTGCAACCGTTGGAGATACCGGAGTGGAAATGGGAGCATATCACAATGGATTTTTTGGTAGGTCTTCCAACGAATCAACAAGGTTTCGACGCCATCTCGGTGATTGTCGATCGACTGACGAAGTTGGAACACTTTTTACCAATCGAGAATATATTTAACCTAGATCGGTTGGCAAAACTTTACGTGAAGGAAATTGTTTCAAGACACAGTGTACCTGTGTCCATTGTATCAGACAGAGATCCGCGTTTCACATCTAATTTTTGGAAACGATTAAAAGAATGTTTGGGAACACAGCTGAGAATGAGCACAGTGTACCATCCTCAAACCGACGGACAAGGTGAGAGAACCATCCAAACGGTAGAAGATATGCTCAGAGCATTTATAATGGATTTCAAAGGAAATTGGGATGATCATTTACCATTGGTGGAATTTGCCTATAATAATAGTTATCACATGAGTATTGGCATGCCGCCTTACAAAGTGTTATCTGGCAGGAAATGCAGAACTCCGTTATGCTGGGACGAGGTAGGTGAACGTCAGCTATTGGGTCCAGAGTTGGTACAACAAACGGTCAAGATCATCATGGTGATTCGAGCAAGATTGATAGCTGCACGAGATAGATAGAAGAAATATGTCGATCAACACCGACAAAATCGGGAATTTGATGTTGGTAGTTATGTTTTCTTGAAAGTATCTCCCTGGAAGGGGAAAGTTTGGTTTGGCAAGAAGGGGAAATTAAGCCATAGGTGTATAGGACCTTTTGAAGTGCTTCGACGCATTGGTGAAGTGGCATACGAGGTAGCTTTACCTCCAGAGTTGGTGCATATTCATAATATTTTCCATGTGTCAATATTAAGGCCATATAAGCCTGATTATAAACATGTAATAGAATATGAACCGTTACAGTTTGAGAAAGACTTAACATATGAAGAAGTCTCTGTTCAAATTATCAACAGGAAAGTGCAAGTACTAAGGAATAAAGTGATACCTTTTGTTAAGGTAATATGGATGAACCACAATGCTGAAGAAGCTACGTGGGAACTTGAAGATGTTATAATGAGGAATTATCCTCAGTTATGTGCTTAATCTTGTATTATGATTCTAGGGACAGAATCTTATTAAGGAGGGAAAAATGTGACAAATGAATTTATCGAGTTGTGATTCTGGGGACAGAATCCTTTTAAGGAGGGAAGGATGCAACGATCGGGAAATTTTGTAATTTAATTTAAATATTTATTAAATTAAATAAATATTTTAAATAATTTATTTATTGAGATAAATAAATATTTGATGAATTGTGATGTAATAATTTAGTTGAGTATGTGTGTTAACTAAATTAATGAATGGTAATTTTATTATTTGAGGATTTAATTTAATGACAATAATTAAAGTAAATGAATTGTTTAATATTTAAGAAAAATAAGTAAATTAAATTAAGTAAGGTTTTAGTCTAATTCATTAATTAAATTAGATATATAATTATTTATTAATCATAATTATATTTATAATAGAAATTATTATAATTACTACTATAAGTTATTTAAATTAACTAAACTAAAGTTATTTAAATTAACTAAAGTGTGACAAGTGAAAACTATATAATATAAGACTATTAAAATAAATGGGAATGGGGGAGTTGGTGTGTGGCCAAACAAGGCCTTGTGGCCTTTGGCTTATTGTAACTGACGCCTATTGGTTTTTTTTTTAATGATAACCACGATTATCAGTTGGATTATTTCTTATTTCACGTGTTCTTCTAAGACCTAAGAGCAGAGAAAGAGAGTTTGTGAGAAAGAGAGAAATTCTCTGTAAATTTTGCTAAGGAATTGGAGTATTAAGGTCCTTATCATTCTTCTTCCCAACAATCAAGGATTTAAGGTATAAATTTCTTCTAATTTCTAGGTTTTGCTTTCTTAGCGATTATCCACTATAAATTTATAGTTAGGTTAGATTGATATATATACTTGTATATATGGTTTATAAACTATTAATCATCATATATGAGTAATACTTGATTATCAAACATGTGAAATTGGGGTTTGTAGGAAGAAGTTGAAATAACAGTGTTTATGTATGAAATATGGCTTAAGAAAGTACAAAATTTCATGTTTAATATGTGTTATAATCAGAAATTGATGTTGGATTAGTTTAATTGATTTTATGTGATTTGATTATTTATTTGTTTAATAAATAATTAATGAGTTAAGGAAAGTAATTATTTTGAAATAGTAATCTAATTTAATTTAATAATTAAGTTAGAGAGTTTATAATGATCAAATAAATTATTATATTATGCAATGAATTGTTATTAGAATTAATTAAATTAAGTGTGAAAACTTAATTAATTAGAAGTGTGACAAATAACTATATTATAAGTGGTTATTAAAATAAATTAAAGTATTTTAAATTTATTTTGCCAAACAAGGCTTAAATATATTAAGTCTTTAATTTTAAAGAGTTTTGCCAAACGAAGCCCTATGGCTTTTGGATTTTTAAATTTGATTTATTAGTAATATAAATTAAATTAAACAAAATATAAATATAATATATATATTATTTTGGTAACTCGATAATTTATTAGTATATTAAGTATAAATGCTTTTGCTTAGACGTTTTAAAATCGTGACGTTGTTTGTGTTTTTATTTTACGATATTCTATTTGGCTAAAGCCTAAGCAAGAAAAGAGAAGAAGTTTTGTCAGAGAAAATGTTAGAGACAGGAGAGTTTTGAGAGAGACTGTCAAGGGTTGGAGAGAAAGTTCTGAGTTTTAACAAGTGGTGGTCAAGCAAGTGAAGGTATGTTATATAAAACTTAAAACATATTACGGTATAATTTTATTGAATATCACTGTGTATGTTATAAAGTTATACAAAAATTGTATGGAAATCATATTTTTATAATTACATATGATATTATGTGTATTTGTAACTATAATTGTTATATTAGCACATGTATGTATATATGAGAAGTATGCTAGCATTCACAGAGAAAGAAGAATTGGTTTTACAGTGAAAACGTGTATAAACTTGAGTTATACAAAATCAAAGGTTATAGATACAATTGTATGCTAGTTGTGAAATTAAAAGTCGGGTATGTTAATTGGATATGAACTACAGAGAATTGTAGTTTAAAAGTAATCAAATTGGTGGTTAGTAGAATTTACAGTATACACTTGTTTAACAAATGTCAAACATGGAGTTTTAATTTTAAAACATTGTTTTTACGGATTTAGTCTTTCTAAATTTGTTGTTCAATAGTTTTAAGTTAATATATGTACGCTTGGTAAGGTTATGTGTAAATTACATCAATTATATGCATGTAATTAGTTGCTAGAATTTCTTAAACAGACCAAAAATGGTCTTCATTCTCAGTTCTGTTAGTTTTTGGCGCCCCAGCGCCAAAATTCGTGCCCCAGCGCCAGAAGTTCGCGCCCCAACGCTAAAATTCGCGCCCCAATGCCAATCTCGCGCTACGGCACCACTGTATGACTTAGTTCTCGCGCTACGCCTCCTGTAGTAAAATGACCATAACTTTCTCATACGAACTCCGATCGAGGTGATTCAAGATGATCTGGAACGAGGACGAATAGACCTACCACTTTCGTTCTTTAAGTTTTTCAATTTGGGGTCTGTAACAGTAGTCAAAATGGTCATCTTTAAGACTGTTATGTTTTTGGGGGCAATCGGAGGGCGTCGGACATGCACATATGCATGTGTAGTGCTCCTGACCATAAAAGATGACATCTAAGTTATAAAACATGAATGTTAGTAAATATAATGATGCTTAACATTAATAAATGATGTATTAGATAAGTTATTGAAGCATAGTAAGCATACACAAGAGAGGCAAATTGGGCGTGTGACGAATGAACGTCAAAACGCCGTGCCAAGTGTTAACGAACTTAAAAAGTGTTTCAATTCAATTGAAATGAATATTATAAGATATGGAATGGATTTAATATAAAACTAATAAGTATTCCTAGCAAGACTTAAGCACTTGAATGAACTTCGAGTTTGACTAAGAAGAAATATAGTGAGTCATAAGTCGAAAAGTTAACACAGTCTAATTTAACATTGTGTGCTAATTAATAAGAAAGATTATGAGATGTGGAGTAGAGTTTACATTACAATTACTATGTGTTGTTATGTGACTTATAGTTTATGTGTATGATTATATAATTGTGTAGGGCACGTGAAGTGCAGATAACTGTAAGCTATTAAACTGTCATTGGTAAAAAACGATCAAGGCAAGTCTTTCAGTTCCTATTTGTTACGTGGACTTGATGAACTGTTTTAAATTGTATGATATGTTATACATGTTGAAATCATGAAATATTAAAGTCAATTTATGACTGCATTATTTTGCTTAAATAAGGAGGATTGAGTGAGGAACTCAATCTTTATATTTGCTATGTGAACTAAAAGCATGTATGCCATGTTGTTTTAGTTATTATGATATGTATGTTTAGCATATTATTATGTGTCATGTGATGCGTGAAAACTGTTAGACTTTGCTGGGCTGTCGAGCTCACTCTTGCAAATAACCACTTTTGCAGGTCAAGATTTTAAGGTAAAGATATGTGCTAAGTGAGTTATAGAGATCTATATTCACGAAGATTACTTATGTTTTATGAGAAATGTATTTCATATTTTGAACGTAACATGTTGTTGAATTGTAAGTTGAGATATCCAATGTATATGGATATTTAGTTATGATGTAAAACTTTGTATAGTCATTTTGTTGTAACGATTCATGATATAAGATTGAATCAAAGAGATGTAATATAAAGGTTGCGATTCAAGGTAAGAAAGAAGGATATGTATAAACGTTTTAAATATTCCGCAATTTTAGTGTTTTTAATATCGAATAATGATGTAAAATTAGAGATTTAATGTATGGTTAACGACCGAAGTTGAGATATAAATTGTATGGATTTTGGGGTCGATACAGTTGGAATGGTGAATAGCATGTTTAGTGATGTTATTACAAAGTTTTAGTTGCTAGGTTTCATGAATTTCTGTGAAATTAGGATTTTTGGCCTTAAACAGAGACTGTGTTCGAAGTTTCGCAAAAATCGCTTTACAGTGCCGAAAGCAGCAAGATCGCTTTCTTAGCGCGGAAGCATCACCGCTTCTTAAGGCGGGCGTGCAGACTTGTTAACCACGGCGCTGTGGCGCGTTCAAGCCGGTTAATCGATCGAACCGAATTGAGCTGATAAAGACATAGCTTAGAAATTGTTAACCTAACTTATTTTAATGATTGTAGAGGAACCTAAAACATGTTATAAGATATAACAACATGTTGTAATCATAACGTTGAAACTATAGATTATGAATTAGTAAGTTGTGTAATGAACCAAATGTGATGTTTTTGAAAAGTTAAAGATAAATGATGAGGTTTATGTTAGTTTGTAGTGAGATTTCAGATTCGTTAAGGATGTTAACCAACATGATTAGACATTAAGATAAGGTTATGGCTTAAATGGTGGGTTAAACTCCTAAAACTAGTATTAATACAGCTAATTGTTATTGCAATTTCAATGATATGTGTAGGGTAATTGGCAAACATTTTTATACTTGCGTAGCATACATGCAAGGCAAATTTTCTAACTTCATTCTATTTATAATGAATGCAAGTTCCATAATTCTATTATTTTGTTATTATCAAGAAAGCTTTCTAGTTCTAAATTGTCATTATGCAAATCTTATTATCAAGAAAGCTTTCTAGTTCTAAATACACAAGAAAGCTTTCTTGTGTATGATTGTACAAGCTCTTGTAACCTAATTCTTTACATCGAGCAAGTTTCACTTTCCATAATATTATTCGAAGCACATATTGTTCTAATACATCGATTCAAAGGAGATTGTTCTAACTCTTTTGAATATAGCACTTTGCATGTATATCATGTTTACTCAATTCTATATTGTTGTATTAATCCTTCAAGTAGTAAGCAAACTTTTATTGATTGAACTAGTCTAATATGGAATAGTGTTCTAAAATTCAAGAACCACTGATAAGTTAGTTCCGAGCTAAACTTCCTTTAGTGCGGAAATTCTAAATTCAAACTGAGACGAACAACCCTAACATAGGGGATTTTATACGTGTTAACGTTTAGATGTTTGTGCATAATACATGGTACAAAGGGATGATCTTCCTAAGTACGTTAAGAAGGGTTTGTATAGTCTAAATGATTGGTAAGGTTGGGGTAGTAATACCTAATCATCGGGGACATAGTTCGTGGTCTTAAGACCATCAGGCATGAAAGTTTGAACTTTTTTTCTATTTTTGATTCGTAGAACAAATTCATTATTGTTTAGCATTCATTGTTCATTCTCATGTTGTTAGCATTACTACTCTTTATATCAGTGAGCAATTGTTTGCTCACTCTTGCAATTAACACTGCAGCTAAAGTTGAAAGAGCTGATGAGCCATCTACTAGCAAAGGAAAGGGCAAGATGTCCAAGTGTTGAAGATTTATGAGAATTTATTTAAAATGAATTATGTTATAAGACTTGTTTTATTTTATGATGTATTCCGCAAACTGATGTAATAATTTAAGGTTAGATTACCTGGGATTGTTTATGAGATGATGTAACCCTTTAATGGGAAAGATTATTGTTTAAATTAATTGATATTTTTATCCTTTATTATGGGTAGTTAGATGTAATTATTTTGATAGTGAGAACCAAATTTTATGGGAATGAAGTACCCTGATTTGGGGGTGTCACATGTTGGTATCAAAGCTCTAGGTTATGAATCTTAGGTGGGGAAACCTTAGGAAGTAACCTTTAAGAAGACAGAAAACATAGAGGTGTTTAACTCTTATCGAGTTTTAAGGAATGGATTAAGGCATACATTGAAGCTAAACAATAAAAGACATTATGTGCTATGTGTTAATAACTTATGTACTCGCGAGTATCAAAAATGTTAAGTAAAACTTAAAATATTTTGTTGTCAGGATGTCTAACGAAGGAGGATCCAGTCCAGCTAGGGAGGTGATACCTCAGTTACCTAGAGATGACGAACCCCGGAATATTCACGTAGTGCGGGAACAGTTGATCCAGGAGGATGAGCCTGTAACCGATCCTGAGGAGGATAGTTCTGAGGAGATAGAGGAGGATGATGAGAAAGATGATCCTGTGGAGTTTCCACCAAACTCCATATCAGCTGAGATGTATGATGCTTTGTATGATCGGAACATTGAATTACAGGACAAGGTTGAGGAGCTGAAGGAGTTGGTTGAGATGCATCACGCTACTATAGAGTAGAAGGATGCAGATATTAAGGAATTTGACTCACGCCTTGGAAACATAGAGTGGGACCTAGTTCATACAAAGGTTCAACACGAAGATCTGTTGGCAGTGAATGAGAAGATGAAGACTGACATGAAGAAATTAAAAGATGACTTCAAAGAGGAATCAGATAAGCGTGCAAGAGCAGAGGACGCTTGGATGAAGGTGACTCAACGTGACGACCGTGCTGAAGCTAAGGTCCAAACAAAGAAAGCTAAAATGAACAAAATGGATCATGCATTTAATTCTATGATTGATAGAGCCCAAGATTGAGTCTTTTATTACCCACCTCAGTTTGAGGATTCGTCATGGTTCGTGATGGATCGTAGAACGACGTATCGAATTATGGAGGAGGAGCGTAGAGAAGCCTTGCGACGTCTTAATATGCCCATATAGAAAGAATAATGAGAATAATAATATGTGATTAAGTAAGTAAGTAAATAAATTGTGACTCCCTTATCTTGAGATGAATAAAGGGATGGCATGAATATGTAATCCTGAAACTTGCTTAGTTCAGGAAAATGGATGTTAATAGCGGTTGTGCTATCTTTAATATGTTTTAAAACATTATGAATGAATAAAATATCAAAGTTATTTGAAATTTTATATGTTATAGCTTTGATCTTAGAATGTTTAAGTTAAACTTCAAATACCCAAGAAGTTGAGTAATGAACTAATAAGCGTATATCTTAACAGAAAATGCCTCCTAGAAGAAGACAACCACGTCAACAACCACCTCCTGAGGGGTCTACTAACAATAACAACGAGGCCAATGCTAACCCGGTTCAGCAGTTGGTGACTTTGCTGATGGGTGCACTTGCGAATCAACTACAAGCTCAAGTCACGACCTTTAAAGAATTCAAAGCGGTTGGACCGCCAAAGTTTCAAGGGTCTATGAATCCAGTGGAAGCCCAAACCTAGATCATGGAAATGGAGAAAGTGTTCGACGTTGCAAGAGTCAACGAAGATCAGAAGACTGCGTTCGCGACGTTCATGCTAAAGTCTGAAGCTAGCTACTGGTGCCAAGCAAATAAGGTTCGTGGGGGACAAGGAGTGATAGCATGGGATAGATTTAAGGAGATGTTTTTTGAAATGTACTTTTCAAATGAGTTCTCTAATCGATTGGAGGTGCAATTTACGAGTGAAATAAGGAACCATGACGGTGCCAGAATATACTGCGAAGTTTAACGAGTTGGCAAGGTTTGCCACTTATCAAGTCAATACTGATGAGCGTAAGGCAAGAAGGTTCGAACAAGGATTGAAGCCCTAGCTGTATAGCAAGGTTTCAATGTTTCAGTTAAATACATTTGCAGTTGTACTAAAAAAGACAATTATCGCGGAAGGTGGAAGCGATGCCTTGACAAGTACAATCAAGAACAGAAGAATAGGAAGAATGAGAATGAAAATAAAGTTGGTGGAAGTAACGTTAGAAGTAACAATCAGAAGAGGAAGTGGAGCGAGAATTCGACTACGGGAGGACATCAATGAAGTCAGCAGAAGAAAAAGTTTGAAGCTTGTGCTACTTATGGAAAGAACCATATTGGGGTATGTTTGAAGTGAAAGCGGGTGTGTTTCAACTGTGGTCAGGAGGGACACATTGCACCGTCTTGTTTTAGCCCAAAGAAAGGAGCATGTTTTACTTGCGGTTCGAAGGATCACATGGCTCGGGATTGCCCTAAAAAGCCAGCGAGGAGTGCAAGTGGAGGAAAAGGAAACAACAACGGTGGTGGTGCATTGACTATCGTTGGACCTGCACAGTCAAGCCAACCTACTGCGAGGACTTTCAATATGACCGTGCAAGATGTTGTGAAGTCTAAGGATGTGGTGTCAGGTATCATTCCGATTAATGGTATTAATGCTTATGTACTATTTGATTCGGGTGCTACTTGTTCATTTATATCCGATGAATTTACTCAGAACTTAGATTTGCCTCAGGAAGAATTAGATTATCCTTTGGGCATAGAGATTGCGAATAGGGAAATGATTCCTGTTAGATTCATACATAAGAATTATAGAGTGGTTATTAAGGGTCACAAGATGATGGTAGATTTGATACCAATTAGACTTGGTGAGTTTGATGTTATACTGGGAATGGATTGGATATTGTTGCCTCCTTTTTAGTCTTACTAAAAGGACTCTAACTCATACAAGTATACATGGGTCAACAAGTAGTACAGAGTAAGAAAAGTATCGATCCATAGAGAAATGTTTTAAAATCTAAATTATCATACACCAATTGTATCACTATTTTTATATGCTTAAACGATTAGTTCACAATTTCAATTAATTCTAAATCAACTAGTAATTAAAAACACAATTCTACTTTAATAAAATCAAATTTGGAATTAATGGGATTCTAACTTCATTTCATATTTCATCTAAATATTACCATCATGCAAGATTATACAAGTATCTTGGAAAGTTAGCCAAGAGCACAAACTTAGACATAACCATTTTTCAATGTATTATGACTTGCTTACATAACCTCCACATGGAATAGAAATCATGTAATCATCAATAAGACCAAAATCACTATATTTCTATGTGAAATTGCAGCAATATTGAATTGAAGCACAAGCTCTTATATTACTACACACGGTGAAACAGTATATTTCTATCTGGTTCACAAAATATAAAGCTAAACATTGTAGCCTCATAAACACATGCTATCATGATTATAGCCATGCTCACATGTCATTTTACAATTCCATATAAGCATATAAAATGAATGATGATCAAACATTCATGCAATCCAATCAATCATAACAGAAATTCCAATGATAAACGAACAATCAAGCATTCAGACAATTAATAATAGACTACATATCAAAATCCGTTAGAATCCCATAATGGAATTTAGCTCATTTCTGAATCGAAAGCCATTATGGGATTATAATAACACATGGAAAATAAATAATGCAATTCAGAGAGAAGATAGAATTGATCAAACCCAATTGCAGATTATGTTCCAAAGTACGGTTTTAATCTCTAATAATTTCCAGCAAAATGAAATGAGTTATTATTCAATGAATGAATTCAAAAGAAGTTGAAGAAAATCTTCCGTTTATGCTCAAATCCTCCTTTGAAATTAGTTCAAAGCTACTAACCCTAATTACCCATATGAAAAACTGATAAAAACATACTTAATTTACGTTTGGTACCAACCAGAATAGTTTTAGATAAGACCACACTCAAATTTCAAATTCAAAAACATAAGTCAAATAACAACTTCAGATAACGCTACGCGCATGTGATTCTGATAAAAAAGCAGGCGGCACGCGACTTAATGTGCTAGCGACTTTAAGCAAAAGCGCGACTTCAACATGAGCATGTGACATCTATCTTGTTCACCACGCGCGATGATGTATACTTTAGCCTCTGCAGCTATATAGCGTGCACGCCAAGAATATTTTTGTTAAGCGGCGTGGGTCACCGCTTCTTCGATCTGATGCATCGCATATTATCTATCTCTGCTGCTTGCTTCTTGTTGTTCTGTTGTTTGTTGCTTGTTCCTCCATCACTGCTCAGTTCCTTATTTACACTCGTTTCACGTGTTATGCCTTCGCTAGTCTCATACCACCTACCAATGTCGAGCTATGCCATTTCCTGCATTTTCATACCATAGGAGTTCTAATTACAAGTAATGCAAAATAAACACAAAATGCAATTAAAAATATACTAAAATCTACTTGAGATGAGCATAATTATCGTGAATTGATATTCAATAAGTAGGTATAAAACCTATTTATCAAATACTCCCAAACTTGAACTATTTTTTGCCCTCAAGCAATGCATACGACATTAAACACTGAAAATGCAACTACATGCTATGCAACTAGATTACGATTCAAATGTGTAACAATCCAGATTTTTAATTATAATATTTAAATATTTATTGAATTATATAAATATTTAATAGAGGTGTTTATTGTTGAATAAATATTTTTGTAACTGATTCAATTTAATTTGGTTAATTATTTGTTTAATAAATAATTAATGAGTTAAGGAAATTCAAGATTTTCGGATAATATTCTAGTTTAATTTAATAATTAAATTAGAGAGTTTATATTGATTAAATGAATTATTATATTGATATTTTATTTTGATGGGTAATTATTTGTATTGAGTTTTGTGATTAAATGATTTAGTTGATAAATTGTTATTAGAATTAATTAATTAAGTATGAAAACTTAATTAAATAGAAGTGTGACAAATAACTATATTATAAGTGGTTATTAAAATAAATTAAAGTGATTTTAATTTAGTTTTACCAAACAAGACTTAAGTATATTAAGTCTATAATTTTAAACCGGTTTTGCCAAACGGAGTCTTCTGGCTTTTGTATTTTAAATTTTGATTTATTAATAAAATAAAATATAAAATAAAATATAAAATAAAATATAAAATAAACATTTGTAACTGATACGTTATATGTTTTGTAACTGATGCTTTTAATTGGCGTGTTATGGCCATAACAGTTTTGGGTTTTTGGGTTACGTATTCTAGTTTTGCTAGATGAGTCTAAGAAGAAAGAAAATGAAAGAAAGATTCAGAGAATATGAGAGAGAGTCTAAGAGAGAGAAGCAACAAGAGAAGATTCCGAATTCTTATTCTCAGTGATTAACAACTAATTTGTAAAGCAACATAAGGTATGCGTATATAAAGTATATATGTTTTACAAAAAGTCTCGGTGTTATTGAATTTCAGTGTATAAGGTTTTTACAAAAATTATATGTAAACCATGTTTTAGAATTGATTATGAAATTATGCGTAATTGTAATGATAATTGTTATAACTAGCATATATATATATATATATATATTTCTAAGATTTTGTAAAAAAATTTTGTTTAAAAACAAATCGATTAAAAATCAAACAAAGGATCACTCGATTGGTCCTGATCTATCAGTGAAATCGATCTAAACAGAAGACTTCTTTGTTATCTGTTTAAACAAAAATTCTTTCTCTTGAAGGTCCACTTAGACTCTAGCCTTACTTGCCTTGAACACATACACGTAGATCTAAAAGATTCCCTTTAGCCTTACACTGCTCCCAATTGAGACTTACAAACGGCATTATTCGGGACTTAAGGCGATCTTGGGTTGTTTACGGCGAAGGTCAGGCAATTAAAAGCGGAGCAAGAAAAATAAAAGTTTGAAAAAACATTTAAGTAAACAAATCAAACTGTTTTTAATCGAAACCACCGATAGCATAAAGAACCAACCGTGTGGCTCTGATACCATATAACAGCGGGATAAGTTTTTAAAAGAAAAACTTTAACAGAAGAAAGAAAAGATTAAGAAGATGACCGGTGAATCGGTAAAGTAATCTCTTTCTTTTATTTATAAACATTTGAGGAAGGGATTACATTAATTCCTAGACTAAATGTTTAAGGGAAGAGAGAAGTATTGAAGACTTCATCTTCATATTCTAACTAAGAAGATCGAAGCTGAAAGCTTCGTCTCCGGCTAAGTAAGAGAGAAGGGAGAGGACCTCGGAAGAGCTTTCTAGAGAGAGAAGCTCTGAGGCTACATTGAATTAAGCCTAAACAACTCTAACACTTAAGTTGTTTAAATAGAAAACTGAAAAGTAAATTACTATTTGATTCACGCAGGAATCACTATTACATTAACTGAAGTAAAAGTGATTTACTAAAGTAAAAGTAAAACGTAAGAAACATTTTACATTTACTTTTATATTGGTAAATGTAAATAACATTTAACTAAGTTAAAAACATTTAACTTAAGTAAAAGCAAAAGTTATTCTTTTACTTTTACTTTTAAATTTACTAAAGTAAAAGAGATGATGGCGTGGGCCATCACCTGTCGGTGATGAAGACTTCTCCGGCATCTTCTTGGTTGACTGGACCGGTCTCTGTGGATCCCGGGAAGGTCTTGTTGCTCATCTTCTCAGATGAGTCACCATCCCCATACATTTCCACCTTAAAATTTTAACCCGGAAATAACCCTTTCACCCCAAAATTTGGTTTATAAAGAAGGAGGAAAAAAATTTCTCTAGAAAATTGGTCAAAATCTTCAAAATTTCTAAGATTTTATAAAAAAATTTTGTTTAAAAACAAATCAGATTGAAATCTGAAACAAAGGATCACTCGATTGGTCCTGATCTATCAGTGAAATCGATCTAAACAGAAGACTTCTTTGTTAACTGTTTAAACAAAAATTCTTTCTCTTGAAGGTCCACTTAGACTCTAGCCTTACTTGCCTTGAACACATACCCGTAGATCTAAAAGATTCCCTTTAGCCTTACTCTTTGCTCCCAATTGAGACTTCTAAAGCGGCATTATTCGAGACTTAAAGGCGATCTTGGGTTGTTTACGGCGAAGGTCAGGCAATTAAAAGCGGAGCAAGAAAAATAAAAGTTTGAAAAAACATTTAAGTAAACAAATCAAACTGTTTTTAATCGAAACCACCGATAGCATAAAGAACCAACCGTGTGGCTCTGATACCATATAACAGCGGGATAAGTTTTTAAAAGAAAAACTTTAACAGAAGAAAGAAAAGATTAAGAAGATGACCGGTGAATCGGTAAAGTAATCTCTTTCTTTTATTTATAAACATTTGAGGAAGGGATTACATTAATTCCTAGACTAAATGTTTAAGGGAAGAGAGAAGTATTGAAGACTTCGTCTTCATATTCTAACTAAGAAGATCGAAGCTGAAAGCTTCGTCTCCGGCTAAGTAAGAGAGAAGGGAGAGGACCTCGGAAGAGCTTTCTAGAGAGAGAAGCTCTGAGGCTACATTGAATTAAGCCTAAACAACTCTAACACTTAAGTTGTTTAAATAGAAAACTGAAAAGTAAATTACTATTTGATTCACGCAGGAATCACTATTACATTAACTGAAGTAAAAGTAATTTACTAAAGTAAAAGTAAAACGTAAGAAACATTTTACATTTACTTTTATATTGGTAAATGTAAATAACATTTAACTAAGTTAAAAACATTTAACTTAAGTAAAAGCAAAAGTTATTCTTTTACTTTTACTTTTAAATTTACTAAAGTAAAAGAGATGATGGCGTGGGCCATCACCTGTCGGTGACTGAAGACTTCTCTGGCATCTTCTTGGTTGACTGGACCGTCTCCTGTGGATACCGGAAGGTGCTGTTGCTCATCTTCTCAGATGAGTCACCATCCCCATACATTTCCACCTTAAAATTTTTATCCAGGAAATAACCCTTTCACCCCCAAAAATTTGGTTTATAAAGAAGGAGGAAAAAAAATTTCTACCGAAAATTGGTCAAAATCTTCAAAATTTCTAAGATTTTGTAAAAAAATTTTATTTTTTTAAAAACAAATCAGACTGAAATCTGAAACAAAGGATCACTCGATTGGTCCTGATCTATCAGTGAAATCGATCTAAACAGAAGACTTCTTTGTTAACTGTTTAAACAAAAATTCTTTCTCTTGAAGGTCCACTTAGACTCTAGCCTTACTTGCCTTGAACACATACCCGTAGATCTAAAAGATTCCCTTTAGCCTTACACTGCTCCCAATTGAGACTTACAAACGGCATTATTCGGGACTTAAGGCGATCTTGGGTTGTTTACGGCGAAGGTTAGGCGATTAAAAGCGGAGCAAGAAAAATAAAAGTTTGAAAAACCATTTAAGTAAACAAATCAAACTGTTTTTAATCGAAACCACCGATAGCATAAAGAACCAACCGTGTGGCTCTGATACCATATAACAGCGGGATAAGTTTTTAAAAGAAAAACTTTAACAGAAGAAAGAAAAGATTAAGAAGATGACCGGTGAATCGGTAAAGTAATCTCTTTCTTTTATTTATAAACATTTGGGGAAGGGATTACATTTCCTAGACTAAATGTTTAAGGGAAGAGAGAAGTATTGAAGACTTCTTCTTCATCTTTAACTAAGAAGATCGAAACTGAAAGCTTCGTCTCCGGCTAACTAAGAGAGAAGGGAGAGCGGACCTCGGAAGAGCTTTCTAGAGAGAGAAGCTCTGAGGCTACATTGAATTAAGCCTAAAGAAACTCTAACACTTGAGTTTCTTTAAATAGAAAACTAAAAAGTAAATTACTATTTGATTCACGCAGGAATCACTATTACATTAACTGAAGTAAAAGTAATTTACTAAAGTAAAAGTAAAAGCGTAAAAACATTTTACATTTACTTTTACATTGGTAAATGTAAGAAACATTTTACTAAGTTAAAAACATTTAACTTAAGCAAAAGAAAAAGTTATTCTTTTACTTTTACTTTTACATTTTACTAAAAAGTAAAAGAGATGATGGCGTGGGCCATCACACATCGATGATCAAGACTTCTCTGGCGTCTTCTTGGTTGACTGGTCCGTCTCCTGTGGATACCTTGGGAAGGTCTTTGTTGATCATCTTCTCGGATGAGTCACCATCCCCATACATTTCCACCTTAAAATTTTTATCCGAGAAATAACCCTTTCACCCCAAAAAATTTGGTTTATAAAGAAGGAGGAAAAAAATTTCTCTCGAAAATTGGTCAAAATCTTCAAAATTTCTAAGATTTTGTAAAAAAATTTTTTTTTTAAAACAAATCGGTGAAATCGAACAAAGGATCACTCGATTGGTCTGATCTATCGATGAAATCGATCTAAGCAGAAGACTTCTTTGTTAACTGTTTAAACAAAATTCTTTCTCTTTGAAGGTCCACTTAGACTCTAGCCTTAGTTGCCTTGAACACATACCCGTAGATCTAAAGATTCCCTTTAGCCTTACACTGCTCCCAATTGAGACTTACAAACGGCATTATTCGGGACTTAAGGCGATCTTTGGTGGTTTACGGTGAAGGTCGGGCGATTAAAAGCAGAGAAAGAAAAATAAAAGTTTGAAAAAATATTTAAGTAAACAAATCAAACTGTTTTTAATCGAAACCACCGATAGCATCAAGAACCAACCGTGTGGCTCTGATACCATATAACAATGGATAAGTTTTTAAAAGAAAACT
Organism: Panax quinquefolius; assembly: GCA_020205615.1. NCBI lineage: Eukaryota > Viridiplantae > Streptophyta > Magnoliopsida > Apiales > Araliaceae > Panax > Panax quinquefolius. The sequence goes on along the minus strand of JAINUW010000759.1, from coordinate 681,668 downwards.
TTAACGAAGAAAGAAAAAGATTAAGAAGATGATGGTGAATCGGTAAAGTAATCTCTTTCTTTTATTTATAAACATTTGGGAAGGGATTACATTTCCTAGACTAAATGTTTAAGGGAAGAGAAAGTATTGAAGACTTCTTCTTCATCTTTAACTAAGAAGATCGAAGCTGAAAGCTTCGTCTTCGGCTAACTCTAGAGAGAAGGGAGAGGGACCTCGGAAGAGCTTTCTAGAGAGAGAAGCTCTGAGGCTACATTGAATTAAGCCTAAAAGAAACTCTAACACTTGAGTTTCTTTAAATAGAAAACTGAAAAGTAAATTACTATTTGATTCACGCAGGAATCACTATTACATTAACTAAAGTAAAAGTAATTTACTAAAGTAAAAGTAAAACGTAAGAAACATTTTACATTTACTTTTACATGGGTAAATGTAAGAAACATTTAACTAAGTTAAAAACATTTAACTTAAGCAAAAGCAAAAGTTATTCTTTTACTTTTACTTTTACATTTTACTAAAGTAAAAGAGTTGATGGCGTGGGCCATCACCTGTCGGTGTCTGAAGACTCCTCTGGCGTCTTCTTGGTTGGCTGGTCCGTCTCCTGTGGATCTTACCGGAAGGTGCTGTTGATCATCTTCTCAGATGAGTCACCATCCCCATACATTTCCACCTTAAAATTTTTATCCGAAAATAACCCTTTCACCCCAAAAATTTGGTTTATAAAGAAGGAGGAAAAAATTTCTCTCTGAAAATTGGTCAAAATCTTCAAAATTTCTAAGATTTTGTAAAAAATTTTTTTTTAAAAACAAATCGGTTGAAATCGAAACAAAGGATCACTCGATTGGTCTGATCTATCGATGAAATCGATCTAAGCAGAAGACTTCTTTGTTAAGCTGCTTTAAACAAAAATTCTTTCTCTTGAAGGTCCACTTAGACTCTAGCCTTACTTGCCTTGAACACATACCCGTAGATCTAAAAGATTCCTTTAGCCTTACACCGCTCCCCAATTGAGACTTACAAACGGCATTATTCGGGACTTAAAGGCGATCTTGGGTTGTTTACTGGCGAAGGTCGAGCGATTAAAAGCGAAAGCAAGAAAAATAAAAGTTTGAAAAAACATTTAAGTAAACAAATCAAACTGCTTTTTAATCGAAACCACCGATAGCATCAAGAACCAACCGTGTGGCTCACGATACCATATAACAATGGGATAAGTTTTAAAAGAAAAACTTTAACGAAAAGAAAGAAAAGATTAAGAAGATGGCCAGGGTGAATCGGTAAAAGTAATCTCTTTCTTTTATTTATAAACATTTGAGGAAGGGATTACATTAATTCCTAGACTAAATGTTTAAGGGAAGAGAGAAGTATTGAAGACTTCTTCTTCATCTTTAACTAAGAAGATCGGTTTGAAAGCTTAGTCTCAACTAACTAAGAGAGAAGGAGAGAGGGACCTCGAAGAGCTTTCTAGAGAGAAGCTCTGAGGCTACATTGAATTAAGCCTAAAGAAACTCTAACACTTGAGTTTCTTTAAATAGAAAACTGAAAAGTAAATTACTATTTGATTCACGCAGGAATCACTATTACATTAACTGAAGTAAAAGTAATTTACTAAAGTAAAAAAAAGTAAAAGCGTAAGAAACATTTTACATTTACTTTTACATGGGTAAATGTAAGAAACATTTTACTAAGTTAAAAACATTTAACTTAAGCAAAAGCAAAAGTTATTCTTTTACTTTTACTTTTACATTTTACTAAAGTAAAAGAGATGATGGCGTGGGCCATCACCTGTCGGTGTCTGAAGACTCCTCTGGCGTCTTCTTGGTTGGCTGGTCCGTCTCCTGTGGATCTTGGGAAGGTCTTTGTTGATCATCTTTTCGGATGAGTCACCATCCCCATACATTTCCACCTTAAAATTTTTATCCAGGAAATAACCCTTTCACCCCCAAAAATTTTGTTTATAAAGAAGGAGGAAAAAAAATTTCTAACAAAAATTGGTCAAAATCTTCAAAATTTCTAAGATTTTATAAAAAAATTTTGTTTAAAAACAAATCAGATTGAAATCTGAAACAAAGGATCACTCGATTGGTCCTGATCTATCAGTGAAATCGATCTAAACAGAAGACTTCTTTGTTAACTGTTTAAACAAAAATTCTTTCTCTTGAAGGTCCACTTAGACTCTAGCCTTACTTGCCTTGAACACATACAGTAGATCTAAAAATTCCCTTTAGCCTTACTTTGCTCCCCCCATTGAGACTTACAAACGGCATTATTCGGGACTTAAGGCGATCTTGGGTTGTTTACGGCGAAGGTCGGGCGATTAAAAGCGGAGCAAGAAAAATAAAAGTTTGAAAAAACATTTAAGTAAACAAATCAAACTGTTTTTAATCGAAACCACCGATAGCATAAAGAACCAACCGTGTGGCTCTGATACCATATAACTTGATGGGATAAGTTTTTAAAAAAAACTTTAACGAAGAAAGAAAAGATTAAGAAGATGACCGGTTGAATCGGTAAAGTAATCTCTTTCTTTTATTTATAAACATTTGAGGAAGGGATTACATTAATTCCTAGACTAAATGTTTAAGGGAAGAGAGAAGTATTGAAGACTTCGTCTTCATATTCTAACTAAGAAGATCGAAGTCGAAAAGCTTAAGTCTCCCGCCTAACTAAGAAGAGAGAAGGGAGAGGACCTCGGAAGAGCTTTCTAGAGAGAGAAGCTCTGAGGCTACATTGAATTAAGCCTAAACAACTCTAACACTTAAGTTGTTTAAATAGAAAACTGAAAAGTAAATTACTATTTGATTCACGCAGGAATCACTATTACATTAACTGAAGTAAAAGTAATTTACTAAAGTAAAAGTAAAACGTAAGAAACATTTTACATTTACTTTTATATTGGTAAATGTAAATAACATTTAACTAAGTTAAAAACATTTAACTTAAGTAAAAGCAAAAGTTATTCTTTTACTTTTACTTTTAAATTTACTAAAGTAAAAGAGATGATGGCGTGGGCCATCACCTGTCGGTGACTGAAGACTTCTCTGGCATCTTCTTGGTTGGTGGAGTCCTCTCTGTGGATCTTGGGAAGGTCTTGTTGCTCATCTTCTCAGATGAGTCACCATCCCCATACATTTCCACCTTAAAATTTTTATCCAGGAAATAACCCTTTCACCCCCAAAAATTTGGTTTATAAAGAAGGAGGAAAAAATTTCTCTCAAAATTGGTCAAAATCTTCAAAATTTCTAAGATTTTGTAAAAAATTTTTTTTTTTAAAACAAATCGGTGAAATCGAAACAAAGGATCACTCGATTGGTCCTGATCTATCAGTGAAATCGATCTAAACAGAAGACTTCTTTGTTAACTGTTTAAACAAAAATTCTTTCTCTTGAAGGTCCACTTAGACTCTAGCCTTACTTGCCTTGAACACATACCCGTAGATCTAAAAGATTCCCTTTAGCCTTACACTGCTCCCAATTGAGACTTACAAAAACGGCATTATTATCGGGGACTTAAAGCGATCTTGGGTTGTTCTGGCGAAGGTTAAAGCGATTAAAAGCGAGCGAAAAAAAAAAAGTTTGAAAAACCATTTAAGTAAACAAATCAAACTGTTTTTAATCGAAACCACCGATAGCATAAAGAACCAAAAAGTGTGGCTCGATACCATATAACAATGGGATAAGTTTTTAAAAGAAAAACTTTAACAGAAGAAAGAAAAGATTAAGAAGATGACCGGTGAATCGGTAAAGTAATCTCTTTATTTTATTTATAAACATTTGGGGAAGGGATTACATTTCCTAGACTAAATGTTTAAGGGAAGAGAGAAGTATTGAAGACTTCTTCTTCATCTTTAACTAAGAAGATCGAAGCTGAAAGCTTCGTCTTCGGCTAACTCTAGAGAGAAGGGAGAGAGGACCTCGGAAGAGCTTTCTAGAGAGAGAAGCTCTGAGGCTACATTGAATTAAGCCTAAAGAAACTCTAACACTTGAGTTTCTTTAAATAGAAAACTGAAAGTAAATTACTATTGATTCACGCAGGAATCACTATTACATTAACTAAAGTAAAAGTAATTTACAAAAGTAAAAGTAAAACGTAAGAAACATTTTACATTTACTTTTACATGGGTAAATGTAAGAAACATTTTACTAAGTTAAAAACATTTAACTTAAGCAAAAGAAAAAGTTATTCTTTTACTTTTACTTTTACATTTTACTAAAGTAAAAGAGTTGATGGCGTGGGCCATCACCTGTCGGTGACTGAAGACTTCTCTGGCGTCTTCTTGGTTGGTCGTCCGTCTCTCAGTGGATCTCTGGAAGGAAGGTCTTTGTTGATCATCTTCTCGGATGAGTCACCATCCCCATACATTTCCACCTTAAAATTTTTATCCAGGAAATAACCCTTTCACCCCCAAAAATTTGGTTTATAAAGAAGGAGGAAAAAAAATTTCTACTGAAAATTGGTCAAAATCTTCAAAATTTCTAAGATTTTGTAAAATTTTTTTTTTTTTTTAAAAACAAATCAGACTGAAATCTGAAACAAAGGATCACTCGATTGGTCCTGATCTATCAGTGAAATCGATCTAAACAGAAGACTTCTTTGTTAACTGTTTAAACAAAAATTCTTTCTCTTAAAGGTCCACTTAGACTCTAGCCTTACTTGCCTTGAACACATACCCGTAGATCTAAAAGATTCCCTTTAGCCTTACACTGCTCCCAATTGAGACTTACAAATGGCATTATTCGAGACTTAAGGCGATCTTGGGTTGTTTATGGCGAAGGTCAGGCGATTAAAAGCGGAGCAAGAAAAATAAAAGTTTGAAAAAACATTTAAGTAAACAAATCAAACTGTTTTTAATCGAAACCACCGAAATAAGATCAAGAACCAACCGTGTGGCTCGATACCATATAATATGGATAAGTTTTAAAAAGAAAACTTTAACGAAAGAAAGAAAAGATTAAGAAGATGATAGGTGAATCGGTAAAGTAATCTCTTTCTTTTATTTATAAACATTTGGGAAGGGATTACATTTCCTAGACTAAATGTTTAAGGGAAGAGAAAGTATTGAAGACTTCTTCTTCATCTTTAACTAAGAAGATCGGTGAAAGCTTCGTCTTGACTAACTCTAGAGAGAAGGGAGAGAGGACCTCGGAAGAGCTTTCTAGAGAGAGAAGCTCTGAGGCTACATTGAATTAAGCCTAAAGAAACTCTAACACTTGAGTTTCTTTAAATAGAAAACTGAAAAGTAAATTACTATTGATTCACGCAGGAATCACTATTACATTAACTGAAGTAAAAGTAATTTACTAAAGTAAAAGTAAAACGTAAGAAACATTTTACATTTACTTTTACATTGGTAAATGTAAAAAACATTTAACTAAGTTAAAATCATTTAACTTAAGTAAAAGCAAAAGTTATTCTTTTACTTTTACTTTAAAATTTACTAAAGTAAAAGAGATGATGGCGTGGGCCATCACCTGTCGGTGACTGAAGACTCCTCTGGCGTCTTCTTAGTTGACAGGTCCATCTCCTGTGGATACCGGAAGGTGTTGTTGCTCATCTTCTCAGATGAGTCACCATCCCCATACAATCGTGTGTATGAATTTAGTCCTTCTTTTAATTTTTTATTATCATTAGTTCCGTCAGGAATCTTGAAGGGACTAGCGATAACTGAAGTGTTTTTAACTAGAATTAAAACTGTCTCTAAAGGAGGATGACTGGACGAGACTTCATCTTCTCGTGGTCATGGCCGCTCTGCCGGTCCAGTTAATCAATCAAAAGGAACTGTTGTTCCTCATCCGATTCATCAAACCCACAATAAATTTGGTGCTTGATACAGGTCCTAAGCCCTACTCCTCGCCTTCTCTACAGTCACCCAAACCATTCGATATTTTCGATAGTCAAACCCCAATTACCTCATCAAAACCTAGTCACCAAGTGTCTGATTATCGTCAGATTTTCGATCAACACTTATTTCATATCGAGTTACAAATGAAACCCAAAAATGACCCAATTCAGTTAGCTGCCCAGTTTTTTCCTTCTGGTTGGCATTTCCTCCCTCTTGCTCCTTACAAGTCACTTATATATTATAAAGACATTCTTATTGAAACAGAGTCAGTCTTCATTAAACCAATTTATGCCAATGATGATAAATCAAAGCTTTTCTATCATTCGTTGTATATCAAACAAGTTCTCATTCTGTCCGATTGGGGTAGTCACCCTTCTGATCTCAAGCCACTTTCTAATCATACTAGCTCCTTTTGCTATTATGATTATATTGAGGCTTGGCATAAAATTATGCTTCATCAAAATGAAGATCATAGTCATTTGTGGTTCTTTCAGTTTGACCACAAGTTCAAGAGTCAATTCCCCAAATGGTTTATCCTTTGGTGGACAAGGTACAGTTTGTGCCATGATATCTTCCCCAAACCTCTCCTTGCCCAGTTAGAACATTTTTGTCATCATAGTAATTATCATTCAAAATATGAGGAAATTCCAGTCTTCCTTATATTTTGTAGTAAATACAAAATCCCTTGGATTCTGAAATGGCAATATATCGTTTCAGCTACCCAAGAAGTCATGATATTTGGTCTCCATCGTCCATAGGAATTAGGGATCGCCTGACTTACCTTTCCCCTATTTCTTGCGTCTCTCGCCATTTTTTCATTAAATGGTGGGATAAATTCGGTGTTGATAGAATAATTGGCCAAGTTTAGAAAGAATTTCTGCCTTCTCCTCTATTGACTCCTCTAGTTAACCCCCCATCAGTCACTACGGCCTCTGCCGTTGCATCTCTCAGTAAATCAGTCATTAAAACAATAGATAAGTCAAAAGAAAAATCAGTTATTCCTCCAGATTCTGATGAAGTCACTAATGTTTCTAGTTACTCTAATTCCCAATTAAGGCGTCTTGCAGATGTTATTCATTTGAAACTTGATCAGTTACATGAAGAATCAGACAAAGCTTCTTCTCAGTCCAAAGGAGAAAATTCAAGTCAAGAGCTTGAAGACGAAGGTGATTGTGATCCCTACGGCATGATCAGTCTTCAAGATGCTTAGGATCCATTTTCTTTCCTGAAGTAATCAATCAAGGTGGGATGTGACACCTTCTCGACCTCGATCACTGCATCCACTGCTCCGTGACATAAGTCGTGATCTCCGTGAATAGCTCCGTGAATAGCCAAGACTGCCTCCTCCGTGACTTAGTCAATGACATCACTCTCTCATGATATCAGAGCCATTTTTTTTGTTGTTGGTAGCTGAATAAGTAGATCTTTTTAATCAAACTTCTCTTTACTTTTTCAAAATCATCTTCTTCATCAAAGTTCTGAAGTCACCTTACTTACCTGTAGTCCACCTAGTTCGTGTTTAACCTTTGTAAGTCTCTAGGGTGTGAGCAGTGTCGGGTTATAGAACATAAGTATGAGTCTACTTTGGGTAAATGTGGTATGTATGAACGAACCTTGAATAAGATTCTATTTTGAAACAGTCAAGATGAGTAGATTATTTAGATCCAGCTCTTCAGTTAGTAACAGGTCATCTTTGCCTCCTGTCCCGGACATAGTTAACTAAGAAGAACATAGTTATGAAAACATTAATCAAGTTTTACACAATTGGAACATACCTAGAGTATCTCCAAAAGATATTTATCATTCAACGTTTTCAGATAAATTCAAAACTGACTATAATGTTAAAACAGATGAAAGAGTTTATGCAATTAACAAAGAATACGAAAATTGTAGTCTTTTATCACATGAAGTTATTCAAAAACACAGAAAGAAAGGTTACAATTTTATTCATATAGGTCTAGTTCAAGTTGCAGTCAAACCTCTCAACAGAAAAGGAATTAATTCATCTATCTACATCTACCTTAGAGATGCTAGATTTTTGAATTATTATCCCATCATTATTGGTGCCATGGAAGCGAGTTTGCATAATGGACCTATCCATTTCAATTGCTTCCCTGATTTCACCTTTAGTCTTAGTGATCAAAACTTATTCAAAGCCTTATCATTAAATATTAAAACTGATGGAGAGATTACTCAAATGATTGAAGGATCTCAACCCATTGCTTTGATTTACAGAATTTACTATAAAACAATGAAATCAAACTTAAATGTTCATGCTCTTAATAAAAGTCCAAAAGATCAAATAGTTTTAATTAAAAGTTCAACTAGTGATGATAATATCCAAATCCCAAGAACAATTCTTTGGAAGGATATTACTTTACCTAATCAATGGACTTTACCCAATGAATTGCCACAGCAGCCCATAGTTAACAATTTGTTAAATATTGAAAACATTCAACAATTTTCTGATGGAACTGTTAAAATTAGTTTTGAACGTACTAGAACCCCAGTTATCATTGAAGACATTTCTAGTTCTTCAGCTCCTTCAGTTATCCACACTAGAAGAGATACTGAAGTCCTTAGTAATCCTTCAGTTAGAGATACCAAACTTAAAGGAATTCTTAATCAAGGACAAGTTAGTCATCCCTGTTATACTCAGAATGATACCGTTGATGATGAAGGTTCTTCCTCTCCGGCATCCTCTGTTTATCCCACACAGTCTGATTTTAATGCCCCAATTAATAATCAATTAAGAGTCATTAAAAAGAATTTCGTTTTAGATTGGGATAACTTAGTAAAGGATTTTAATTCAAAATTTAACAAAGAAAAGAGACATCTATTCAGATCTACTCACCCCATAGAAAAGGAAAGAGATAAGATAGTTAATAGATGGAAAAGATTTATTAAAAATGAAGAAATTAACATCACGTTTTACGACTGGTATGATCAGTACCAAAGTAAATGTAATGTTATTAGTAAAACTCAATGGATTAAAGAAGATAGATCTAAAGTCTCGTCCAGTCATCCTCCTTTAGGGACAGTTCTAATTCCAGTTAAAAACACTTCAGTTATCGCTAGTCCTTTCAAGATTCCTGACGGAACTAATGATAATAAAAAATTAATTGAACAGTTAAACTTTAGTAATCAATATCTAGCAACAGTAGGAAAACAGCTAGATAGGATTGAAGAAAAATTTGAAGAAGGAATTATTAAAAAACCTGATTCAAAACTTGAACAACCTTTAATTAAATTACCAGAAAATAGATATAATCTAAGTCTACCTAATAAAGAAAGTGAATTGATCCAATCTATTGAAAAGTTATTTAAAAAACTTAAAACAGAACCAGGTCCAAGTGGAACCATTGTTGTTATCGATCATGTTGAATCAGATGATGATAACGAAAGTTCTTCGGATCACTCTAATCACTCATCCATTTCAAACCTTAATGAACAGCTAAATAAATTAACTGTCAATAACACAAGTATTACCAAAAATTGGTACTCTAGACCAACTCCTCCGGATCTATAGTTCGAAGAGAGAAATCTAGATAAACAATTCTTTGTGTCCTCTAATAAGATTTATGAATGGAGTATAGGTGGATTTGGTGAACAAGAAATTCTTAATAAACTTAATCATAGGTCTATGGTAGCCAACAGCTATATTACCAAATTCAACACTCTATCTCAATAAGATATCGTTGAATTAATAGCTAGTGGTTTTACTGGTATTCTTAGGTCTTGGTGGGAAAAACATCTCACTGAAGACATTAGATGTTCCATAGTTCATGCTATCCAAAGAGATAATGAAGGCAATCCCATCTTTGATGAAGATGCTGGTATTGGTCTTCCTGATGGAGTTAATACTTTAATATTTACTATAATTAAACATTTTGTTGGAACCCCTAGTAATATTATCGAAAGAATTCATGATCAATTAAGTAATCTTACATGTCCCACTCTAAGTGATTTTAGATGGTACAAAGATGTATTTACTTCCAGAGTTATGATGAGAAATGACAGTAACAAACCATTTTGGAAAGAGAAATTTGTTAATGGTTTACCATCTTTATTTGCTCACAAGGTTAGGGAAGAATTAAGTAAAAATTTAGGATATATAGATTATGATAATTTGACTTATGGTGATATTATTAGTTATATTCAAAAAATCGGATTAAAAATGTGTATTGACTTTAAGTTAGCTAAACAAGCCAGAAAAGATAAAAATAAAGCTAAATACGAGTTAGGAATATTTTGTGAACAGTATGGTTTACCGCCGGTTGCTCCCTCTAGAAGAAAGCACATGCATAAGAATAAACATATTGAGTCACATAAAAGTCATAAGCGTCGTAAGAAAAGATATAATCATGATAAAAAGAATAATAATCAAGATACTTATTACAATAAACCCAAGTCATCTAAGAAAAAATCATATCAAAAATCAAAGAAATATGATAAAAGTAAAATTGTCTGTCACAATTGTGGGAAGAAAGGACATTATAAAAGTGAATGTAGAGTTAAACAAAAATTAACTCAACTAAATATTTCAGCCGAAGATACAGAACAGTTATTAGAATTAATGAGAATTGAAAATAACAGTAGTAGTGCTGAAGAAGCTTCTGATATTCTAGAATCTTCTAGTAATAATACGTCTAACGATGAATCTGATAGTGAAAATGAAGTCACTATATGTACAAAAAATTGCAATAAAAACTGTTGTAAAAGAATCAATGTAATTACGAAAGAAGAAGAAGAAAGTTCTTTATTAGTTGATCTAATTAGTAAAATTATAGACCCTGAATTAAAAACTCAGTATTTGAAGCAATTAAAAGATTTGTTAACCAAAGATAAAAAAGTCACTGATAAAGTTCTTAGAGCCAAAGAAAAACCAATTTTCAGTCTCAATAAAACTCTTGAAAGATTTAAATCTCCTAAGAAAAAATTACCCTCCACAAATTAAATCAAGAAGTTAATAAACTTAAGAAAGAAATTTCTAACTTAAAATTAGATATTTCTAACTTAAGAAAAGAGATTGATGATAAGAAATCGGATCTTCAAGTTCATGATTCCTCTTATAGTGATGAAAGTCACGATGAACCGAAATCATCGGTGCTTAAAGATTACGACCTCTTTATTCAAGGTCTCTCCTTAAAAGAATTAAAGATATTACTATTCAAAAATGGTATATCTCTATTAATTTAGTTATCGATAAAAGCGTTCTCTGTCTTGACTCCTCCCTTTTAGTTGATCTTTGAAAGCGATTTGAACTGTATTCAAGAAGGTATTATCCCCACACGATATTTTAAGAAAACTAGTGAAAAACTAAATTCAAATTTAACTTGTAGATCAAATAGAAATAAAATATAAATTACCTAATGTACATATTTGTCAAGACAGTATGTGTTTAAAACCTCATTTGTTTTAGTTCGCAATCTTACTGACAAAATCATTTTAGGTTTACCGTTTATCTATTTATTATACCCATTTACTACTAGTAATAAAGGTTTAAGTTACGAACACTTAGGAAAAAGGATTACATTTAAATTCTTAATCAAACCAAAAGAAAGAGATTTAAAATTTATCCAAGAAGAATCAATTTCTAAATCATTAAATCTGTTAAATTGCAAAGTTACCCACCTAAATTTCCTTAAAGAAGAAGTTAAGTATCAACAAGTTGAAGAACAACTTAAGAGTAATAGAGTCCAAGAAAAAATAAAAGAATTAAAAGATTATTTACTAAAAAATTTATGTTCTGATTCTCCCAATGCTTTTTGGCATAGGAAGAAGCACACAGTTAGGTTACCCTATGCTAAGGAATTTAAAAAACATTTAATTCCCACTAAAGCTAGACCTATTCAAATGAGTCATGAACAAATGGAGTTATGTAAAAAGAAATTAATGATCTTCTTAGTAAAGGTTTAATTAGACACAGTAAGTCACCATGGTCTTGCCCAGCCTTCTATGTTAATAATGAAGCCGAGAAAGAAAGAGGAGTCCCTCGACTAGTCATTAATTATAAACCATTAAACAAAGTACTAGAATGGATAAGGTACCCTTTGCCCAACAAGGATGATCTCCTTGGTAGGTTAAGTGTCTCCACAATATTTAGTAAATTTAACCTTAAGTCAGGATTCTAGCAAGTTGCTATTCATCCAGATGATAAATACAAAACTGCATTTACCACTCCGTTCGGACACTACGAATGGAATGTTCAGTCATTTGGACTTAAAAATGCACCCAGTGAATTTTAGAATATTCTTAATAATATTTTGAATCCTTTCAGTCATTTTATCATTGTATACATCAACGATATCCTTGTATTCTCCAAGACTATTGAAGAGCATATTAAACATTTAAATTCGTTCTTCAGGACAGTTAAAACCAATGGTCTTGTTCTTTCTCCTTCCAAATGTAGTCAGTTTCTGACTAAAGTCAGGTTTCTCGGATTAATCCTCTATCATGGACTCACGCGACCAATTGACAGAGCTATTCAATTCGCTGACCAGTTCCCAAATAAGATTACCGATAAAACTCAGCTACAGAGGTTTCTTGGCTCGCTCAATTATATTGGCAAGTTCTACAAGGACCTCAGGAAGATTTGTAAGCCTCTCTTTCAGCGCTTACAAAGTAATCCTCCCCCATGGACAAACATTCATACTTCTATCGTCCAATAAGTTAAAAAATATGTTAAGGTTTTGCCCTGCCTTGGCATTTCAAATGATTTAGCTTTCAAAATAGTTGAAACCGATGCCTCTGACATTGGATTCGGTGGCATACTCAAACAAAAGTTAACTCCTACTTCTGATGAACAAATTGTTCGTTTCCATTCTGGCGCATGGAATCCTACACAGTTAAAATACAGTACTATTAAAAAGGAAATTTTATCATTAGTTTTATGTATTAAAAATTTGGAGAGATTTATTGAACCAAAAATTCCTAGTTAGAATAGATTGCAAGTCAATAAAATTTATCCTTGAAAAGATGTTGAGAATGTAAGCCTCTAAGCATTCATTAAGCTAGATGGCAAGCAATTTTAAGTATTTTTGATTTTGATATTGAATATATTAAAGGTAGTAACAACTCAATTCCAGATTTTCTCACTCGTGAATTTATTAACACAAGTACTATTATAGCATTATGAGTGTACGAGGAGGTTCATCTTCTCGTGATCATGGCCGCTCTGCCGGTCCAGTTAATCAATCAAAAGGAACTATTGTTCCTCATCCAGTTACCCAAACCCACAATAAATTTCAGGTGCTTGGTACAGTCCCCAAGCCCTACTCCTCAGTTCTCTCTAGTCATTGAACCATTCGATATTTTTTACTAGTCAAAGCCCAATTACCTCATCAAAACCTAGTCACCAAGTGTCTGATTATCGTCAGGTTTTTGATCAACACTTATTTCATATCGAGTTACAAATGAAACCCAAAAATGATCCAATTCAGTTAGCTGCCCAGTTTTTTCCTTCTGGTTGGCATTTCCTCCCTCTTGCTCCTTACAAGTCACTTATATATTATAAAGACATTCTTATTGAAATAGAGACAGTCTTCATTAAACCAATTTATGCCAACGATGATAAATCAAAGCTTCTCTATCATTCGTTGTATATCAAACAAGTTCTCAATCTGTCCGATTGGGGTAGTCACCCTTTTGATCTCAAGCCACTTTCTAATCATACTAGCTCCTTTTGCTATTATGATTATATTGAGGCTTGACATAAAATTATGCTTCATCAAAATGAAGATCATAGTCATTCGTGGTTCTTTCAGTTTGACCACAAGTTCAAGAGTCAATTCCCCAAATGGTTTATCCTTTGGTGGACAAGGTACGGTTTGTGCCATGATATCTTCCCCAAACCTCTCCTTGCCCAGTTAGAACATTTTTGTCATCATAGTAATTATCATTCAAAATATGAGGAAATTCCAGTCTTCCTTATATTTTGTAGTAAATACAAAATCCCTTGGATTCTGAAATAGCAATATATCGTTTCAGCTACCCAAGAAGTCACAGTATTTCAGTCTCCGTCGTCCATAGGAATTAGGGCTGCCCAGACTTACCTTTCCCCTATTTCTTGCGTCTCTCGCCGTTTTTTCATTAAATGGTGGGATAAATTCGGTGTTGATAGAATAATTGGCCAAGTTTAGAAAGAATTTATGCCTTCTCCTCTATTGACTCCTCCAGTTAACCCCCCTTCAGTCACTACGGCCTCTGCCGTTGCATCTCTCAGTAAATTAGTCACTAAAACAACAGATAAGTCAAAAGAAAAATCAGTTGTTCCACCAGATTCTGATGAAGTCACTAATGTTTCTAGTTACTCTAATTCCCAATTAAGGCATCTTGTAGATGTTATTCATTTGAGACTTGATCAGTTACATGAAGAGTCAGGCAAAGCTTCTTCTCAGTCCAAAGGAGAATATTCAAGTCAAAAGCTTGAAGACGAAGGTGATTGTGATCCCTACGGCACGATCAGTCTTCAAGATGCTCAGGATCCATTTTCTTTCCTGAAGTAATCAATCAAGGTGGGATGTGACACCTTCTCACCTCGATCACTGCATGCTTAGTGACATAGTCGGCAACATCTCCGTGATAGACTCCCTTGATACTAGACACTACACTGGCGTCTTTTTTTTCACCAGTAACAACAATCATTCAAGCATCTGGCCCCATGGCCGCATTAGTCAAAAGAAGACGTCTGCTTTTCCACCGAAAGCAGATTCTTTTTCTTTTTACCTGTACTTTTACTTTAGTTAAATGTTTCTTACTTTTACTTTACCCCAATTGTTGTAATAGTAACAATGTAATAATTCGTTTTCCTTGTTCTATAAAAGGAATTCGAATTCATTTGGTTCAGGCAGACTTAGAAAGACTCAGAGTTCCTTCTCTGATAAATCTTTAGCCTCAACCGCTGATTAAGCCTACTTAACCCCACTTCATCTAAATGTTCTAGTTTCAGTAAACTTGTAAGTCATTTAATTATCTTGTATCAAGTTTAAAAAATAATCAATTAAATTGTTTAATTTCATTTAGTTATTTAATTGTGTTTGTATGCGCACTTGTTCTTCTCATTTTATTCTTAAATAATCTCCTTCCGCCCTCTCATGGTATCAGAGCGCATATCGAGTTACATTGCTTCAAATACTGCATTTACCACTCCGTTTGGACACTACGAATGGAATGTTCAGTCATTTGGACTTAAAAATGCAACCAGTGAATTTCAGAATATTCTTAATAATATTTTGAATCCTTTCAGTTATTTTATCATTGTATACGTCGACGATATCCTTGTATTCTCCAAGACTATTGAAGAGCATATTAAACATTTAAATTCGTTCTTCAGGATAGTTAAAACCAATGGTCTTGTTCTTTCTCCTTCCAAATGTAGTCTGTTTCTGACTAAAGTCAGGTTTAATTGAGTTAATTTTTGTTTAACTCTACACACATATATATATATATATATATATATATATATATATATGACTGTATGCTAATTACGTGTTAAAGAAAGGGAATTGGTTTTTACAGTGAACGTAGATGCACGAACATGTCTTATAAGACTAATAGAAATGAGTATTTTATTGCCTATGAACTGTAAAAAGAAATTGAACTGTGATAATGATTGGGTATAAAATTAAGATAACGAAGTTCAAAGGAATTGAATTAGTTTATAACTGTGATTACCATGTTTATAGTGTCTAGAAGTATAAATATGGACTTTTTGGGTTTAAAATATGGTTTTCAAGGAATTATGTTTTCTGTGATTATTGTTTAGTGGTTTAAACTAGTATATGCATGTTGGGTAGTGTGTATATGTATAATTTATATAATTTAGCATGTTAATTTAGATGTTAGCGATGTTAAATAGATGAAAATTAGTTGTTACGTTCTCCGATGGTTGGGTTACAGTAAGTTTGGTATTGTTGTAAAATTCCTTGACTCAAATTTTGTGCCCGGTGCCATTTGGTTAGCCTAGTTCTCATGTATTGCATGCGAAGCAATCTGGGTTAGAACAGTTTTGACCTCCTGTTGTAAAATGGCCATAACTTTCTGATACGAACTCCGATTGAGGTGATTCAAGATGATCTGGAACGAGGACGAGTAGACCTACAACTTTTGTTCTTAAAGTTTTTCAATTTGATGTCTGTAACAGTAGTCAAAATGGTTATCTTTAAAACTGTTATGTTTTTGGGGGCAATCGGAGGGCGTCGGGCATGTACATATGCATGTGTAGTGCTTCTGACGATAAAAGATGTTATTCTAAGTTATAAAACATGATCGTTAGTAAATATAATGATGTTTAACATTAATAAATAATGTATTAGATAAGTTATAGAAGCATAGTAAGCATACACAAGAGAGGCAAATCGGGCGTGTGACGATTGAACGTCGAAACGTCGTGCCAACTGTTAATGAACTTAAAAAGTGTATCAATTCAATTAAAATGAATATTATTGGATATGAAATGGGTTTAATATAAAACCAATAAGTAGTCCTAGCAAGACTTAATCACTTGAATGAACTTCGAGTTTGACTAAGAAGAAATATAGTGAGTCATAAGTCGAAAAGTTAACACAATCTAATTGAACATTGTGTGTTAATTAATAGGAAAGATTATGAGATGTGGAGTAGAGTTTACATTACAATTACTATGTGTTGTTATGTGACTAATAGTTGATGTGTATGATTATATAATTGTGTAGGGCACGTGAAGTGCAGATAACTGTAAGCTGTTAAATCGTTATTGGTAAACAACGATCAAGGCAAGTCTTTCGGTTCCTATTTGTTACGTGGACTTGATGAACTATTTTAAAGTGCATGATATGTTATACATATTGAAATCATGAAATGTTAAAGTCAATTTATGACTGCATTGTTTTGGTTGAATAAGGAGGATTGAGTAAGGAACTCAATCTTTATATTTGCTATGTGAACTAAAAGCATGTATGCCATGTTGTTTTAGTTATTATGATATATATGTTTAGCATATTATTACGTGTTATGTGATGCATGAAAACTGTTACTGGGCTGTCGAGCTCACTCTTGCAAATAACCACTTTTGCAGGTCAGGAAATTAAGGTAAGGATATGTGCTAAGTGAGTTATAGAGATCTATATTCACGAAGATTACTTGTGTTTTATGAGAAATGTATGTAAGATTTTGAATGTAACATGTTGTTGAATTGTAAATTGAGTTATCCGGTGTATACGGATATCTATATATGATGTAAGACTTTGTATAGTCATTTTGTTATAACAATTCATGATATAAATTTGAATCGAAGAGATGTAATGTAAAGGTTGCCATTTAGGGCAATACAGAAGGAAATGTATAAAAGTTTTAAATATTCCGCAATTTTAGTGATTTTAATAACGAATAATGATTTAAAAATTAGAGGTTGAATGTATGGTTAACGATCGAAGTCGAGATTTAAATGGTATGAATTTTGGGGTCGTTATAAAATGAATCCCACATATTTCCAACTAGAATAGAATTTCAGTCAAATTTGCCTCAGCGAATTATCTAGATTCAAGAATAAAAATTCAAACTAAACTATAGACATAATATAATACACTCAAATAACCCATACATGCTATAAAGATGTTGTGTGTGCGTGTGTGTTGTGTTCACTAAAACTTGATTAAAGCAAAGAATACACATGCTAAACTGCTCAAAACAGAAAATTGCAGTCTAAATCAAGATTCATGTATACTAATGCAACAAAGACTATTTTAACATGTCAATACAAACTAAGGTTCAACAATGGGTTTAAAATGCTTTATTTCTACTCACGAGGGTGATTTTTGCTCTTTCCCTCAGTGTTTATTGCTATATTTTTTTATTTTATTTTTTTTCACAGCGAGTGCATTTTACACTCCATCTCGCCCCTTCTAAAGAGTCAAGAATTCAGCTCAAAAGGGTTTCAAGATAGCTTTTTTATATATATATACCATCAACATACCCATGTGTTCCCAAAGTTTGATTATCAATGTATTCATAATCTAAGTCCATTTTCCACACGATTCTATTTTTAAAACCACATTTCCTACCAAGCAATAAAACATATAACTCTTATGCCTACAAGCATTTGTGAACACATCAGTGCAAACCAAAAGCATCTAAACAGCACCATGGATTACATCATGTAAAACGTTATATCTAAGCTTACGTTATCCATTAAACTCAACAACCCTTCAAAATTCAAATTCATCATTGGCAAGACATAGATTCCACATAGCTAGAAATGCGAGACATGCTAACAGATAATACACCTAAACATATACTAACACATAAACATGCAAACTAAACATGCAAAATTAAAATTTAAACTAACATACAAACACTATGTGAGACCCCGAATTTTATGAAATAAAAGTATTCAATTTTTCTATTTTGGTAAATAGTTAAATTGATAAAAGTTTAAAGTTAAGGGTAATATATGATTTTTTTTTTTTTGCAAAGTAAGCAAGTTGATATAAAATATTCGATTAGGCGGGGAATATTCTTTTTGTCGGGGAATATTCGTATGACGGTACAATCATTATTGGACCCCTACAATTAATTATCGGATTGATTGAAAACGCGACAAAAATACTTTATGAAAATAACGGCGGAAGTTTTACCGTTAATCTGTTGAAACACCCGTGTTAAAAGAAATACGATGTCTGGCGTGGTTGCATAGTAGTACACGGTATTGATTATTGATGCTTATGTGAGAAATCACTTAGTATTGTTCAATCGGGTATTCGGACAGATTTTTGTTACTATTCATGAGTTACTATTCACGAGTTACTTCTTTATTCATTCACGAGTTACTATTCACGAAAAACCAAAAAATATATTTCTTTTCGGTCAAAATATTTTTGGGTACAATATTAGTCCATGAGGAGATGTGCTAATTTTTCAGACCGTTGGTTGAAGATATAATAGTAAATCAATATGGACCGCTGGTGGATAGTTATAATAGTAAATCAATATGGATCGTTGGTTTAAAGTTTTAATAGTAAATCAGTATGGACCGTTACTTTAAGTTTTAATAGTAAACCAATATAGACCGTCCGTTTAAAAGTAAATCAATCTGGACCGTTCATGAATTAGTTACTATGCAGTCCATTCTTCTATAAATAGAAGCTCATTCCTTCATTATTTCTTACGAATTCACTGAAACTCTAGAGAGAGAAATTATAAAGAAACTATAGAAAAGTATTTTACTACTTCCCTACTCTTATATTCAGTTTCTTTTACGGTAAGGGGTATTATTTCCTTTGTATTCATGAAGAGAACTTCTGTTATTCCATTATTTATTATTCTGTTAGAATAACCTGTATACGCGGGCTACCCTATACTTGGTGAAATTCTTCTGTTATTTCATTCTTATTCTATTGGAATATCCTATCTGTGCGTTTAACGCGACCTGGTTCTAGTCTTTATTATTCTGTTGGAATATCCTGTCTGTGCATTTTACGCTGGACCTGGTTCCAGTCTTTATTATTACTCGTTGGAATATCCATGCATACATGCATTTTATGCTTTACTTCGGTTCCGTTATTTATTATTCTGTTGGAATAACCTGCATGTGCGGTCTATCGCATGCCTGGTGATTTCTTTTGTTATTCCATTCTTTATTACACTCAGTTGGTTAAAACTTTGACTTATATACTCCATGAAATTAGTGGAATATCCTTGATATTTTCCCTTCATCCTTTATCTTTTCATGAAAATATTTTCTGAGCATTCTTGAATTTTACTCCACAAAGTAGTATCATGTTGACAATTTGGACATTATTGAGTTCAGGATAAATTAACTTATAAATCTTTAAAACTTATTCTTGAACTTGTTTTATTGAATTATTATGTCATTGTCATGATGAGTTATGTTGATTATTATGTGAAAACAAGAAAGTTCTTAGAAAACACAAAGGGTTGAAAATTAGATTTTGGTTAAAATGGAGTATGAAATTCAATTGACCATATCTCCTATTATATTTCTAATTTTTGAGTGTGGTCAAGTTCTAGAGTTAGATCTATGAGTTTTCTAACTTATCCAAGTGGAATCACTAGAAAAGGTGTTGTAGATTTTCGTGTGGACTGATTTTAGTAAAGGAGTCAAAAACTGAAAAGTCCCAAAAAGCTACTGCCAGAAAATTTAAAAGGGTATTTTTGGCAACTTAAATTATGAGAAAAATTATGGCCTTTTGGGATATGAAAATATATGGTATAAAGTACCTACTGTCCAAAAATGAACTCATTCCGACTTAAAATGAGCAATTTATGACTATTTCAATATTTAAGTTTTTTCGACGAAAAACGCTATAACCGGAGTTCTATAACTCCGATGACCATGAAATTTAAACTGGAAGCTCACGTTAATATGTGTAAGATCTTGCCAAGATTTGAGAATTTTTGGAGTTAACCTTGAGGTAGCTAATTTCTTAAGGAATTAATTAGAAATTGATTTTTGAAAAATAGTAAATGAACTTTAAAAATTCCAAGAAAAATATATGTTCAGTATGAGACTATATTCTGCTTAATCCCAGAAAAGAATAATTTTTGGGACTGATTTGGTATTTTTCATGAAAATGATTTAGTTACGAACATATGAATTAAATATGTTATGTGAAGTTGAAAAATTAGTAAATAGGATTTTATGACTTGAAAATCCTATATAAGGTATATGCAGATTTGTGATGAGTAATTTGATTATTGGTGATGAAATCTTATGAGTATGGCATTTTGAATGATCAAATGCATTATTTAAAAAAGTGTAAACAATTAAATTAAATTGTTTATAAGTTTAAGGAGTGATTAAAATATTGTTATAATATTAACAATATTAGATTATGATTTTATTAAGTGATTGATAATGTTTAGATAAATTTAAAGTCTTTAATATTTATCCTTGATTTAGTTTGACTAATGCTTATAATATTGTCATCCCCATGCTTATATTATGTTGAAAGTCATCTCGTGGCTCAGTAGTGCATAGATGGACTTGATATGATTATGACCAGGGATTATTCGGTATAATCATAACCGTAATGTTACAAATAATGTGGAAAAAGTCCTCATTGGCCCGTAGTGCATTGATGGACAGTTTTTGGTATGATTATGGCTATGGATTCACTTTGGCCGTAGTGCAAAGATGAATTGTTTTATGGCATGATCATGACTGATGATGAAAACACGATTATCTTTGGCCGTAGTGCATGGATAATTCGTGGTCGTGATACTAAAGAATATCCTCGGCCAGAAGTGCATGGATGATTCGATGATGTGGATTAATTATCGAAATGAGTCTCAAAGAATGAAATATTAATTCATGGATGTGATAATAATGAATATCTTTGGTCAGAGTGCAAAAGATGATTTAATGATTACGAAAGGAAATTATGATTTGGTATAACCATGATTTTTTTGATGTTTCAGTGATGAAAAATTATCTTCGTTCCCAGTGCGAAGAGGAATTTAGAATCACAATTGTGATTATAAGTTATTCACATGATCGTGGGACGAAATTGTTGATTGATGTTACACGGATAAAACATTATTGGTGGACTTTTAACATAGAAAGATAATAGACCTTATGGTCTATTCGACTCTTCTAATGGATTGCTTCGTTCACCGCAACTATGGTTGAAAAGTTTTATTATCTATCATATGTTCTAAATCTCTGATTTATTATTGATGAAAGCTATTGATAATTTAATTATCTTTAGTCATGATATTCTTTACTGGGCTAGTTGTGCTCACCCTTCTGCTTCACAATTCCTTTCAGGTAATAAGAGTGTAGTAAATTGGGTCGAGCGGGGTATTAAGAGGATTAGAACGGTGGTCTCTAGTCATGAGGTTCTCCCTAAACAAAGATAGAAAAGTGTGTCAGATTCTATACATCATTTAGTAGTTATATTTGGTGAATCATATAGGGTGAGGCGAACCCAACGTTGGAAGGGTGTTTTTGCCACTATCATACAAGATGTCTAATGACATACAACCTCGTGTTATCATAAGACATGGTTGTGCACATCCACTTGCTGAGTATATCTACGAGCACTACCTATATGATCTTGGAGTATATTTGAAATATAATTTTCACTTGGAGACAACGGAGATAATTATATGTCAAGAGAAGACTTACCATTGGAAAGAAGATGATAGTAATCTTCTTGTTTTTCTTTGGGGACTTTTGGGTCAACCAAGGATAATTCTGTGGACATATGATATCTATCATAACCTGGACACATGGCCTCCCATGTACGAAGGTTTCCTTGAGCACTTCCCAAAGATTTTAGTTTCTAAAATAGTTTTTGACTGTACTTTTATGTAAAGTACCATTGTAAGGTTGTGGTCGAGGTACCATGAGAGTTACATACATTTGTATTAAAACTCATATTAAACTATGATCGTATTCTATACGACATGTTAACAGTTGTATAAATGAAGTTGTATTTGAATTTTATACCATGTATCTGACGACTCAGAATGGGTGATGTATACCTAATTTTGGGGGCCACATTTGGTATCGTGAGCTTAGGGATATGGTCATTTGGCGAGATAAGAGTCTAGAACTAGGAGGGAGAAGAGAGTTATATACTTCGCTAGTGTGTGTGACTTACCTAAGTTTAAATTTGTTCACTTGATAAGTTGACAAATTATGATATGTCAATTAACCTTTGTTTTGAAGCTATATTCTAGAATGATATCTGAAATACAGGAGATGAGAAATGGAAAAATCATGGTAGCGAGGAAATTAATAGGAAGGTACAATCTGAAAAGAAAGTAAGGTATTCTCATCTCTTTGAATATCAGGTACGTACGTAAATTTCGAGGGCGAAATTTCAGAAGGAGAGGTGATTGTGAGACCCCAAATTTTATGAAATAAAAGTATTCAATTTTTCTATTTTGGTAAATAGTTAAATTGATAAAAGTTTAAAGTTAAGGGTAATATGTGAATTTTTTTTTTTTTTAAGTAAGTTGATATAAAATATTCGCTTTTGTTTGGGAATATTCTTTTAGTCGGGAATATTCTTTTTTTTGGAAATATTCGTATTTACGGTACAATCATTGGTGGACCCACAATGTAATTATTATCGGATTGAGAAAAATGACAAAAATACTTTATGAAAATAATCTACAAGAAAGTTTTACCGTTAATCGTTGAAACACCCTTTTTAAAGTACAAAAATAATGCTGCGGGTCGCATAGTAGTACACGATATTGATTATTGATGCTTATGTGAGAAGTCACCAAGATTGTTCAATCGGGTATTCGGGATACTTTTCATGTACTATTCACGAGTACTATTCACGAGTTACTATTCACGAAGTTACTATTCATGAAGTTACTATTCATGAAGTTACTATTCACGAAGTTACTATTCACTTAGTTACATTCACGAGTACTATTCACCAGAAAATATATTTTTTCTATCAAATTATTTTTTTGGGTACAATATTAGTCCATGAGGAGATGTGCTAATTTTTCGCACTATTGGTTGAAAGATATAATAGTAAATCAATATGGACCGCCGGTGGATAGTTATAATAGTAAATCAATATGGATCGCTGGTTTAAAGTTTTAATAGTAAATCAGCATGGACCGTTACTTTAAGTTTTAATAGTAAACCAATATGGACCGTCCATTTAAAAGTAAATCAATTTGGACCGTTCATGAATTAGTTACTATGCAGTCTATTCTTCTATAAATAGAAGCTCATTCCTTCATTATTTCCTACAAATTCACTGAAACTCTAGAGAGAGAAATTATAGAGAAACTATATAGAAAAGTATTCTCGCTACTTCTACTACTTCTTATACTCTTATATTCAGCTTTTTTTTCTACGTTAGGGGTATTATTTCTTTTGTATTCATGAAGAGAACTTCATTATTCCATTATTTATTATTCTCATTGAATAACTCAGATACGCTGCTACCCTATACTTGGTGAAATTCTTCTCGTTATTTCATTCTTTATTATTCTTTGAATATCCTGTCATGCGCTTTTTACGCTTAGAACTGGTTCCATTCTTTATTATTCGTTGAATATCCTATCTGCATGCGTTTTACGCGGACCGGTTCCATTCTTTATTATTCTTCGTTGGAATATCCTCGTCTCAGGCGCTTTTCGCCGACCGGGTTCCGTTATTTATTATTCTCTTGAATAACTCGCCTGCATGGCCTATCGCATGCCGGTGATTTCTTTTGTTATTCCATTCTTTATTATACTCAGTTGGTTAAAACTTTGACTTATATACTCCATGAAATTAGTGGAATATCCTTGATATTTGCGCGCTTCATCCTTTATCTTTTCATGGAAATATTTTTCCGAGCATTCTTGAATTTTACTCCACAAAGTAAGATCATGTCGACAATTTGAACATTATTGAGTTCAGTGATAAATTAACTTATAAATCTTTAAAACTTATTCTTGAACTTGTTTTATTGAATTATTATGTCATTTTCATGATGAGTTATGTTGGTTATTATGTGAAAACATGAAAGTTCTTAGAAAACACAAAGGGTTGAAAATTAGATTTTGGTAAAAATGGAGTATGAAATTCAATTGACCATATCTCCTATTATATTTTGAATTTTTGAGTGTGGTCAAGTTCTAGAGTTAGATCTATGAGTTTTCTAACTTATCCAAGTGGAATCACTAGAAAAGGTGTTGTAGATTTTCGTGTGGACTGATTTTAGTAAAGGAGTCAAAAACAAAAAGTGCCAAAAAGCTACTGCCAGAAAATTTAAAAGGGCATTTTCGGCCACTTAAATTGTGAGAAAAATTCCGGCCTTTTGGGACATAAAAATATATTGTATAAAGTACCTATTGTCCAAAAATTAGCTCATTCCGACTTAAAATGAGGAAGTTATGACTATTTCAATATTTAAGTTTTTCCAACGAAAAATGATATAACCGGAGTTCTATAACATCGATGACCATGAAATTTAAACTGGAAGCTCACGTTAACATGTGTAAGATCCTGCCAAGATTTGAGAATTTCTGGAGTTAACCTTGAGGTAGCTAATTTCTTAAGGAATTAATTAAAAATTGATTTTGAAAATAGTAAATGAATTTTAAAAATTCGAGAGAAAAATATATGTTCAATATGGGACTATATTCTCGCTTAATCCCGTAAAAAAAAATAATTTTTGGGACTGATTTGGTATTTTTCATGAAAATGATTTAGTTACGAACATATGAATTAAATATGTTATGTGAAGTTGAAAAATTGGTAAATAGGATTTTATGGCTTGAAAATCCTATATAAGGTATATGCAGATTTTTGATGAGTAATTTGATTATTGGTGATGAAATCTTATGAGTATGGCATTTTGAATGATCAAATGCATTATTTAGAAAAGTGTAAACAATTAAATTAAATTGTTTATAAGTTTAAGGAGTGATTAAAATATTGTTATAATATTAACAATATTAGATTATGATTTTATTAAGTGATTGATAATGTTTAGATAAATTTAAAGTCATTAATATTTATCCTTGATTTAGTTTGACTAATGCTTATAATATTGTCATCATCCTCATGCTTATATTATGTTGAAAGTCATCTGTGGCCTATAGTGCATAGATGGACTTGGTATGATTATGACCATGGATTATTCTTGTATAATCATAACCGTAATGTTACAAATGATGTGGAAAAGTCCTCATTGTCCCGTAGTGCATCGATGGACGCTTTTTTGGTATGATTATGGCTATGGATTCTCTTTGGTCAGTAGTGCAAAGATGAATTGTTTTATGGCATGATCAGACTGTTGATGAAAACACGATTATCTTTGGTCAGTAGTGTGCATGGATAATTCGTGGTCGTGATACTAAAGAATATCCTCGGCCCAGAGTGCATGGATGATTCGATGATGTGGATTAATTATCGAAATGAGTCTCAAAGAATGAAATATTAATTCATGGATGTGATAATAATGAATATCTTTGGCCAGAGTGCAAAGATGATTTAATGATTACGAAAGGAATTGTGATTTGGTATAACCATGATTTTTGATGTTTCAGTGATGAAAATTATCTTCGCCCCGGTGCGAAGAGGAATTTAGAATCACAATTGTGATTATGAGTTATTCACATGATCGTGGGCGGAATTGTTGATTGATGTTACACACGATAAAACATTATTGGTGGACTTTTAACATAGAGAAGATAATAGACCTTATGGTCTATTTGACTCTTCTAATGGATTGCTTCGTTCACCGCAACTATGGTTGAAAAGTTTTATTATCTCATCATATGTTCTAAATCTCCCATTTATTATTGATGAAAGCTATTGATAATTTAATTATCTTTAGTCATGATATTCTTTATCGGGCTAGTTGTGCTCACCCTTCCGCTTCACAATTCTTTTCGTGTAATAAGAGTGTAAGTCAGTGTGGTCGAGCGGGGGTATTAAGAGGATTAGAACTGTGGTCTCTAGCTGTGGAGGTTCTCCCGAAATAGTATAGAAAAGTGTGTTGTATTCTATACATCATTTAGTAGTTATATTTGGTGAATCATATAGGGTGAGGCGAACCCAACGTTGAAGGGTGTTTTTGCCACTATCATACAAGATGTCTAATGACATACAACCTCGTGTTATCATAAGACATGGTTGTGCACATCCACTTGCTTTGAGTATATCTACGAGCACTACCTATATGATCTTGAGTATATTTGAAATATAATTTTCACTTGGAGACAACGAGATAATTATATGTCAAGAGAAGACTTACCATTGGAAAGAAGATGATAATAATCTTCTTGTTTTTTTCTTTGGGGACTTTTGGGTCAACCAAGGATAATTTCGTGGACATATGATATCTATCATAACCTGACGCACGGCCTCCCATGTACGAAGGTTTCCTTGAGCACTTCCCAAAGATTTTAGTTTCTAAAATAGCTTTTTTTGTATACTTTTTATGTAAAGTACCATTGTAAGGTTGTGGTCGAGGTACCATGAGAGTTACATACATTTGTATTAAAACTCATATTAAACTATGGTCGATTCTATACGACATGTACTTTCAACAATTATTGTATAAATGAAGTTGTATTTGAATTTTGTACCATGTATCCGACGACTTTTAATGGGTGATGTATACCTAATTTTGGGGCGCCACATTTGGTATCGAGCTTAGGGATATGGTCATTGGCGAGAGATAAGAGTCTAGAACTAGGAGGGGAGAGACGAGTTATATACTTCGCTAGTGTGTGACTTACCTTAGCTGAAATTGTTCACTTGATAAGTTGACAAATTATGATATGTCAATTAACCTTTGTTTTGAAGCTATATTCTAGAATGATATCTAAAATACAGGAGATGAGAAATGGAAAAATCATGGTAGCGAGGAAATTAACGAGAAGGTACAATCTGAAAAGAAAGTACGGTATTCTCATCTCTTTGAATATCAGGTACGTACGTAAATTTCGAGGGCGAAATTTCAGAAGGAGGGGTGATTGTGAGACCCCAAATTTTATGAAATAAAAGTATTCAATTTTTCTATTTTGGTAAATAGTTAAATTGATAAAAGTTTAAAGTTAAGGGTAATATGTGAATTTTTTTTTTTTTGCAAAGTAAGCAAGTTGATATAAAATATTCGATTTTGTCGGGAATATTCATTTAGTCGGGGAATATTCTTTTGTTGGGGAATATTCGCATTTATCGGTAAATCATTGGTGGACCCCACAACCCAAATTATTATTTTCGGATTGAGAAAATGACAAAAATACTTTTATGAAAATAACGGCGAAAGTTTTACTGTTAATCGTTGAAACACCCTGTGTTAAAAGTACAAAAATACGCGTATGTGGTTCGTATAGTAGTACACTGAGATTGATTATTGATGCTTATGTGAGAAGTCACTCAAGATTGTTCAATCGGGTCGGACACTTTTTTGTCGAGTACTATTCACGAGTTACTATTCACGAGTTACTATTCACGAGTTACTATTCATGAGTTACTATTCACGAGTTACTATTCACGAAGTACTATTTCACCCATAAAATATAAAATATATTTTTCAGTCCAAATTATTTTTAGGTACAATATTAGTCCATGAGGAGATGTTCTAATTTTTCAGACCGTTGGTTGAAGATATAATAGTAAATCATTATGAACCGCTGGTGGATAGTTATAATAGTAAATCAATATGGATCGCTGGTTTAAAGTTTTAATAGTAAATCAGTATGGACCGTTACTTTTAAGTTTTAATTGTAAACCAATATGGACCGTCCATTTAAAAGTAAATCAATCTGGACCGTTCATGAATTAGTTACTATGCAGTCCATTCTTCTATAAATAGAAGCTCATTTCTTTCATTATTTCTTACTAAATTCACTAAAACTCTAGAGAGAGAAATTATAGAAAACTATAGAAAAGTATTCTACTACTTCCCTACTCTTATATTCGGTTTTACTTATTATTAAGGGGTATTATTTCTTTTTTTATTCATGAAGAGAACTTCATTATTCCATTATTTATTATTCTGTTGAATAACTCAGATACGCGCAGCTACCCTATACTTGGTGAAATTCTTCATTATTTCATTCTTTATTATTCTGTTGGAATATCCTCATGCATGCATGTTTTATATCTTGGGACCGGTTCCATTTTTATTATTCTCGCTGGAATATCCTGTCTCAGCATTTTTTTACGGGACCGGTTCCATTCTTTATTATTCTCGTTGGAATATCTCATCTGCTTTTTTTTTACGACTGACCGGTTCCGTTATTTATTATTCTGTTGGAATAACCTGCCTGTGCGGTCTATCGCATGCCTTGTGATTTTTTTTGTTATTCCATTCTTTATTACACTCCGTTGGTTAAAACTTTGACTTATATACTCCATGAAATTAGTGGAATATCCTTGATATTTGCGCTTCATCCAAAGATCTTTTCATGGAAATATTTTTCCGAGCATTCTTGAATTTTACTCCACAAAGTAAAGATCATGTTGACAATTTGGACATTATTGAGTTCGTGATAAATTAACTTATAAATCTTTAAAACTTATTCTTGAACTTGTTTTATTGAATTATTATGTCATTGTCATGATGAGTTATGTTGGTTATTATGTGAAAACATGAAAGTTCTTAGAAAACACAAAGGGTTGAAAATCGATTTTGGTAAAAATGAGTATGAAATTCAATCACCATATCTCCTATTATATTTCAAATTTTTGAGTGTGGTCAAGTTCTAGAGTTAGATCTATGAGTTTTTAACTTATCCAAGTGGAATCACTAGAAAAGGTGTTGTAGATTTTGTGTGGACCGATTTTAGTAAAGGAGTCAAAAACCGAAAAGTGCCAAAAAGCTACTACTGAAAAAATTTAAAAGGCATTTTTACCACTTAAATTGTGAAAAAAATTCGCCTTTTGGGACATGAAAATATATGGTATAAAGTACCTCATCGTCCAAAAATGAGCTCATTCCACTTAAAATGAGCAAGTTATGACTATTTCAATATTTAGGTTTTTCCGATGAAAAATGCTATAACCGGAGTTCTATAACTCAGATGACCATGAAATTTAAACCGAAGCTCACGTTAACATGTGTAAGATCCTGCCAAGATTTGGGAATTTCTGGAGTTAACCTTGAGGTAACTAATTTCTTAAGGAATTAATTAGAAATTAATTTTTGAAAAATAGTAAATGAATTTTAAAAATTCTGAGAAAAATATATGTTCAGTATGGGACTATATTCTGCTTAATCCCAGAAAAGAATAATTTTTTGGACTGATTTGGTATTTTTCATGAAAATGATTTAGTTACTAACATATGAATTAAATATGTTATGTGAAGTTGAAAAATTGGTAAATAGGATTTTATGGCTTGAAAATCCTATATAAGGTATATGCAGATTTTTGATGAGTAATTTGATTATTGGTGATGAAATCTTATGAGTATGGCATTTTGAATGATCAAATGCATTATTTAAAAAAGTGTAAATAATTAAATTAAATTGTTTATAAGTTTAAGGAGTGATTAAAATATTGTTATAATATTAACAATATTAGATTATGATTTTATTAAGTGATTGATAATGTTTAGATAAATTTAAAGTCTTTAATATTTATCCTTGATTTAGTTTGACTAATGCTTATAATATTGTCATCATCCTCATGCTTATATTATGTTGAAAGTCATCTGTGTGGCACAGAGTGCATGTAGATGGACTTGGTATGATTATGACCATGGATTATTCTAAGATAATCATAACCGTAATGTTACAAATAATGTGGAAAAAGTCCTCATTGTCCGTAGTACATTGATGGACGCTTTTTGGTATGATTATGGCTATGGGATTCTCTTTGGTCAGAGTGAAGATGAATTGTTTTATGGCATGATCAGATCATTGATGAAAACACGATTATCTTTGGCCATAGTGCATGGATAATTCGTGGTCGTGATACTAAAGAATATCCTTGGCCTGTAGTGCATGGATGATTCGATGATGTGGATTAATTATTGAGCTGAGTCTCAGCAATGAAATATTAATTCATGGATGTGATAATAATGAATATCTTTGGCCGTAGTGCAAAGATGATTTAATGATTACGAGCAGGAATTGTGATTTGGTATAACCATGATTTTTGATGTTTCAGGTGATGAAAATTATCTTCGTCCTAGGTGCGAAGAGGAATTTAGAATCACAATTGTGATTATAAGTTATTCACATGATCGTGGACGGGAATTATTGATCGATGTTACATGGATAAAACATTATTGGTGGACTTTTAACATAGAGAAGATAATAGACCTTATGGTCTATTTGACTCTTCTAATGGATTGCTCGTTCCGCTGCAACTATGGTTGAAAAGTTTTATTATCTGTCATATGTTCTAAATCTCTGATTTATTATTGATGAAAGCTATTGATAATTTAATTATCTTTAGTCATGATATTCTTTACTGGGCTAGTTGTGCTCACCCTTCTGCTTCACAATTCCTTTCAGGTAATAAGAGTGTAGCTGGGTCGAGCGGGGGTATTAAGAGGATTAGAACGGTGGTCTCTAGTTGTGGAGGTTCTTCCTAAACAGTATAGAAAAGTGTGTTGTATTCTATACATCATTTAATAGTTATATTTGGTGAATCATATAGGTGAGGCAAACCCAACGTTGGAAGGGTGTTTTTGCCACTATCATACAAGATGTCTAATGACATACAACCTCGTGTTATCATAAGACATGGTTGTG
Source organism: Panax quinquefolius (assembly GCA_020205615.1). Lineage (NCBI taxonomy): Eukaryota > Viridiplantae > Streptophyta > Magnoliopsida > Apiales > Araliaceae > Panax > Panax quinquefolius. Next base: position 650,648 of record JAINUW010000759.1, on the reverse strand, counting down.
CACATCCACTTGCTGAGTATATCTACGAGCACTACCTATATGATCTTGGAGTATATTTGAAATATAATTTTCACTTGGAGACAACGGAGATAATTATATGTCAAGAGAAGACTTACCATTGGAAAGAAGATGATAGTAATCTTCTTGTTTTTCTTTGGGGACTTTTGGGTCAACCAAGGATAATTTCGTGGACATATGATATCTATCATAACCTGAGACGCATGGCCTCCCATGTCGAAGGTTTCTTGAGCACTTCCCAAAGATTTTAGTTTCTAAAATGCTTTTGACTGTACTTTTTATGTAAAGTACCATTGTAAGGTTGTGGTCGAGGTACCATGAGAGTTACATACATTTGTATTAAAACTCATATTAAACTATGATCGTATTCTATACGACAACTCAACAGTTATATAAATGAAGTTGTATTTGAATTTTGTACCATGTATCGGCGACTTTACTTAATGGGTGATGTATACCTAATTTTGGGGCGCCACTTGGTGATAACCCCGAGGAATGCGATTACGATAACCTCGAAATGCTTGTTTCAATGCATGCATTTAGCTTCAACCTCGGCACTCAAAGATGCCAAGATAACACCGGAAGACATGAATACCTCGAGAGATGACAAATGAAGACCTTCAACACTTGCGGCGGTAACCCGGTGAAGCCAGGAGCAACGTCTTCATCATCTCGCCACCTCGACGCCACATCACATCGCCTCAACATTTCATACATACATTTCACACACAACAATGTCCCACAAGAATCAAAGAAAACCAATCCCGAGTGACTATTACGCAGGGTAACGGATAGAATTTGAAGCCGGAAGACCGGAGGGCACCGTCCCATCTTCCTGACTTCGTACAACCTCTAATCCCATTCCATTGCGTAACTCTCGACAACGGCGGTCCGAAATAGGTCTTATATACCTCAGTCAGATGCCCGGATTGCAATTCTGAAAGTTCGAGCGGACATTATAAAGCATTCACGCACGCATGTCATCATGAGACGACGCGACCAAGAAACCCGGGGGCAACCCGGGTAGCCCAGTACATCACAGTACACTAGCATTCTGCCTCCCCTATAAATAGAGGGCTTGGGGTGGCCATTTGTAAGAAGAAAAAAGGCGAGGAAGCCCTATCAAATTTGCTCCGTACTTGAACTATAATCGAGTGCTTTCTCATTTTAAACACTTGTGAGCTCACATATAGCTACTTTTGTACCGCATGGAGCCGAGTGTTCATCCACTTTAAAGATATAGAAGTCTTCTTTGGCGCCCACCGTAAGCCTTCTCACACACTTTAAAGTATTTCTCTTCATCTTTGCACACCCTTTCTTCACGCTGAGAGTCGTGTTGCGTGTTTTTTCTTTAACTTCTATCTCCGTGGTTTTATTCATTTTATATATATATATATATATATATATATATATATATATATATATATATATATGGACTAACATTATCGAGTTATGCCTCGATTGAGCCTGACTTTGGCCCGAGCGCTTATTTGCTTATATATATATATATATATATATATATATATATATATATATATATATATATATTAATCGTGTGTGTCGAACTTTGTTCAATGAGCCTGATTTTTATTCGAGCATTTATTGCTTTAATATATATATATATATATATATATATATATATATATATATACGTATGTCTGACTTTGTTCGATGAGCCCAGATTTTACATCCGAGCATTTATTTGCTTTATATATATATATATATATATATATATATATATATATATATATATATCGCTCGATGAGCCCGGATTTTACATCCTCATGAGCCTGGATTTTACATCCGGTATATATATATATATATATATATATATATATATATATATATATATATATATATATATATATATATATATATATTTCGACCTGAGTTTACTTCGTGGTGGTTGATCGCTTTACACAACTTTCTTTACATTTCATCCCGCCTCGAGTTTCTCTCCGTGGCTTGATAGCTTTACAAACTTATTTACATTTTATTTACATTTACATTTTCTCCCCCATGGAGGTGCTTTACATTTTCTCGATCCCCATGTATATCATATATATATATATATATATATATATATATATATATATATATATACTGCTTATCGCTTTCATACAAATTGTGGCATCATGTGAGCCTAGGAATCATGTGATCACAGATTCAAATTTATCGATCTAGATTCGGCCTCGTGATGGACATTTTTTCAAATTGTAAAGTAGCATTTTGTAAATTTATCTCATGGTGTCTCAATTTCCTCGATGGTTTTCATACCCACGAGGAAGTCGGCATTATTTTTTGTACATTATTTTCTTATAGATGCTTCAGATCTCAAAATAAAAAAGCATCAAGTCAACACTTAATAAAATGGAAGTGTAAAAGGTCTCAATTACTATTGAGCACAAGGGGGTTTGAAAACCTCTTTATAAAACCATCATTTCCATATCTTGCTAAAATTGAATTTTACATAAATTCAAACCACAGTATATATAAAAGTAACGAGGCCTCACACTACTTCCAAATAAATAAACACATCACCCACACACACACACACACACACATTTAGATAATAGCTTTTTGAAAAGTGGCGGTCACCGTGGTAACACGGATGTCTGGGGTGCCTAACACCTTCCCTCCGCATAATCAAGTCCCCGAACCCTAATGAATCTCTTGCTTTCACCGAATTCGCTTTAGCAAAGGTCACATCACCGGGTCAATGTGCAAACCTTTTCTCATTGTGTTGGTACAACCATTTAAAAACCAATCATGCGACTTAATAGTCCATCATCGTCGACATTATACATGTCGAACCTTTTTCACTTGTTTTTTCAAACAAATCACCCTAATATGAGAACACCAAAAGAACAAGTAACGAAAGGACAACTAAAAATCCCGACGCCGATGTGTGGCGACTCACTGGGGGACTCCAAAGAAGAGGACTTAAGCCGCTATTACAATCTTTTCAAAACTATTATCCGCTTGTGTGTGGATGTTGCATTTACATTTATGATGAATGTGTACGAATGCATTTACTTATTTGCACTTAGTGCTTCGCACCATATCTCTTGTGGATATTAGTGCTTCGCACATGTCATCATTTCATACTGCGAGACGCGATGTATGTGAATGTATGTTGTGTGGTCCCTCCACCAGAGGGCTATCCTGCTTGTTTTGATTATCGGACTCAGAGGAAGACTAATTCCAACGAGGCTCGTGAAAGGCACCACCCAAATTCGCTCCAAATTGAAAGACCTGATTAATTTCCCATGAGTAAATTATGATGATTTGGGAACCTTCATGCCAAAAAGCCGCGAGAGTAACCTAAGATAGGTCACCTCTTCCGAAACCCAACACGGAGGAAAGTCTCTTCATGCTTTCTCATTTTAAATTACTTATAAAATCAATTACTTGTAATTTCATTCCATATTCATCTCCATGTAATGAGAAATATGAAGAAATGTGTACACATACATATTTAATTTAACATGCTATCATGTATTACAAAAAATAAATAACATCCGCTTTTGCAGATAAAATTCCTAAAATGGACACATCACATAAAGATGTTATTATTTACACATTCCCTAAAGACTAAACTATGCAAGTCTTTCAGTAGGAAACAATCGACCTACTACCCCATTAAAATCCAAAAAGGTCATGTTTCTATAAATAATTATGTCATCATCCGACCAGACCGACCTTAATCCAGCCTCACAAAGAATTCACTGATTAAGCAAACAAATTACAGATTTGGTTGTTCACTTAAAGAACTACACCAACCTACTCTGTGGTCCAAAGATACCCATACATGTCAATCCTCTACACAAGGGGAACTCAAGCCATTACGATACTCGAAACCGCAGCTTGATACGACCAACAAAATTCATGATGCCACCCATCTCACAGAGAGATCCGCATACCTATGACATCGTAAAGAAAGTCCTTCAAATGGAAGAAACCCTTCGTATATCAAAGGAATTGAACACACGGAGTGTTTCATATGTCGACCTTGTATATTCCCCGGTGTTCATTATCCGTAAAAAGTTTAAGACTCCCGACTTCAAAAATATGACGGGTTAGGAGATCCTTACACACATTTGAAGGTGTTTATTGAGAACTTGATCTTATGCAGAGGACGAGAAGCTCGTAATGCAAATTGCTCCAAAGAGTCCGACCGAGAAGCCCGCTCGTGGTATACCAGATTAGACAACTCAAAGATCCATAGTCAGGAAGAGCTAGCACACGCCTTCCTCACTCAATACACATTTTCCAGCCTCAGATGGCTCTCGACCGACTGTATCGATTACCAAGGTCAAGAAATAATAACGAGTCTTTCAGAGAGTATGCTCAAAGGTGGAGGCGCCTCGTCGCCCAAGTTATTCCTTCCATGATGAAATCGTAAATGGTCATGACTTTCATAGACATACAAGAAGCTCCTTTCTATGAAAGAGTCTTAGCCAAGATCGGTAAACCATTTTCCTCAAATGATCAAACACGGAGAGATGGCCGAGATGGGATTGAAGTCGAAAAAGATTCAAGACCTAGTCGCCTTTAAAGTCATTGCGAGCACATCCAATCCGAAAATTATGGAAACAACTTCCTGAGGGTCCATAAAAAGAAAGAGGAGATGTTTCCTCGATACTACAGGGTCAAAAAGCAATCAAAACACGCCTATCCAGAGGAGAAATTACACTCCCTTTCAAGCACAAATTCAAACCCTCCAATGCCAAAAGGTGGAGAAGTCAAACGCCTCGAGTGTTCACACCCTTAGGGGACTCACTCGAGAATATTCTCACTCTTCCGACAACACAGAAGAAAATCACGATCTTCTTCCACCAAACAAAAAATTCTAATGGAAGGGGTTTCAATGTCGCTTTAAATGTGCTTATCATGCCGGGCACCGGACATGATACTCAGATTGTTGGGCCTTGAAACACAAGATCCAAGACTGATAGACAACGGTGAGATCGTGGTCACCAAACCAGATCAACCTCACGCATAAAGACAATCCTCTTCCTCAACACAAAGAAGAAGAGGTCAACATGATTAATTGGAGCAATGGACATAGTTCCAATTTCAACGATGAATCATCTCGCACCACCAAAGACGGTGTTGATAAATGGGATTATGCCAAGTTCCAGCTTTAGAATGGAACGAAAGATGAAAGCTCTATGCAAGCAAATTGAGCAATCGCGTAATCGGTGACCTATCAAAGATCAAGTAACACGCCAGCTTAGTCACCAGAGCATGCTAGTCTCCTCCTCTTATCATCATGAATATTCCTCATCACCTTCAAAAAATGAAATGCTGAGGACAAAGTGACAAAGAGAGCGAATGCCAAAGCCCGCCGGATTTTTGCCAATAAAAGGGAATTTACATACCGGGCCAACCTATGGAGGAAATCCTTCATGATGCTAATCAATGAAGGAAGAATCACTTCCTTCTTCCTCCAATTAATCCCCGCTCAGATGGTTCAATTCTCGATGGAGTATGTCAATATCACTCCCATTCTCGCCACACACAACACGTAAGAATGTCAGGCACTCCGCCACCTTATCCGTAATCTAATCGACAAGGGGTGTCCTCGCAACTAGCGCATTTATGATACTCGTACACGAGAGAGTGTGAATACATGTCCTACTAAGTGGAAGGGATTGGTAGCAGTTATATCCACTGAGACTGATGGGACTAGTAAACCACTCACAATATGCGCAATTCAACTCAAGGGAAGCAATAATCCTTTGAAAGTGGCCGCTCTAGAGCCATTAAATTTACCATGCAGAGCACAATATCCTATTGCTAGCTTACACAAAGTTCCATGGAATTATGGAGAAGGTGAAGGATCCACCTTGCATACCGCTGCTGCAGTGTCGAAGGAAAATCCACTGTATCTTCCCCAACGGGTGATGAAGTCTACCATCAAATCAAAGGGGAAAATACCCATGGAGAAGATTGAAAAATTCCTCCGCACTATGGGTCATAATGAAGCCAATGTGGTTTTAAGCTTAAGAGAAGCTCCACACCAAATTTCAATTTTGTACTTGGTTTTAACTTCCGAGGATCACCACCAAAGATCTTATCAAGGTTTTAGAAGAAGCCTATCTACCAAAATCAAGGATGTGGAAAATTTCAACATTTGGTTGATCACATTTTTAACAACAATGTGATATCCTTCATCGATGATGACATACCGCCAAGGACCCGGCCATCATCAAGTCGCTAGACATCATGGGTTTTTTCCTCCTGGATATATGCTAGTCGGAGTCTTGATGATAGATGGAGGTTCATCTCTAAATATCTGTCCATACGCTACATTGTTGAAGATGAATGTCAATCTCAACCGAATCCGAGCAAACCATACTATTATCAAAGCTTTTGATGGAGCCCGCCAAATTCTATTTGAGTAATTGAAATCGCCAATCGAAATTGGTCCCCATACATTCTCACGCGTGTATTTTCACGTACTCAAGATAGATTCAGATACAACCTGCTCTTGGGAAGACCATGGATTCATATGGTCGGGGCAGTCCCCTCCACCCTTCATCAACAACTAAAATACATTATCAACAATAGCCTAGTCACTAACAACGCCGAACCGAATGTCCTCAACATGGTGACATACCATACATCAACGCTAATTCGATGTTGAACCGAACCGCCATTTTCATGCCTTGAAGTAAGCAACACTCAAGACCATGCTATTGGAACGCCATTTCCCATACCCAAGATTTCTTCCAAGTAATGTCTTGCCACTCAAGAAATGATGTCATCGGGTCATCACCGACAAGGGTCGGGTAAAGATCACTCGTGGTATCAAGCACCCCATTCAAGTATCCAAATAAAACCGGGACAAATTGGACTAGGCTATTCTCGCCAGCTTCTAGTCATAGAATCCTCATAAACATCAAGCAGATTCCTTCAGCTTTTCAAATTACATGGCGATTATCTTCATCTTTAAATTCGAGTCCGCACAACCTCCTCCTAGAAGGTGCCAACCAACGTAATGGCTATGTTATTTCCCAAGCCGCATCGCTGAAGGAAAAAGAAGTCTTTGTTCCAGATCCCGCAGGAAGAGAGAGAAACAAAGAATCAAACAAGACGCCGCCGAATGATGTCGTATACGCATCATCGCTCATGATGAACATACAAACAGATACACCCCCCCTGCATTTATGATTGCCTGCGACGTAATGGCCATCATTCGGGATAAGGAGGACGATGACAACCCTCCATCATCGCAAATTCCACCCGTGACTTTGCCCTTCGCTAATTGAGCAAAGACTCCTCAGCATTGGTCGACAAGGGTAAAATGGGCAGAAACTTTTCTCGCTTCAGAGATATCATAACCGCTACTTTTCTCAGATAAAGATTAGCAAATATTTTTTGCAAAGACATGCTAACACTTTGTATGATCAAACCTTTTCATATATACTAAGTGAAAGCATATTTTGTTTCAGACCCCGAATTTAGATGTGCCTGTATTTTGCCGATATGGTGCCTCTTCTCCACAAAGATCAGAATTTTGATGTAGAGATGAATTCAAATTTCGATGGAAATACATGAGGACATCGAGGTGCCTCCAAAATTCAAGAATGGGTCAAAGACAAACCTAAACCCAACCTCGATCAAACCACTTCCTTCAATCTCTAACCTTAGAAAGCCCTAAGTTAATCCAGATTGGTTCGCACTCTTACCCCAAACCAAAGGAATGACATGGTTACGCTTACTAACCCAATTCCAGGATGTGTTTGCATGGTCTCATGAAGACATGGTGGGTTTGTCCAATCGACATTGTCCTTCATCGCCTTCCCATTAAAGAGGGATTCAAGCCAACAAAGCAAAAGCTCAAAGCGATTGAAACCCGAGTGGAGTTTAAAGGTGAAAGAAGAAATTGTGAAACAGCTTTCAAGTCGGCATCATCATGGTGTCCACATATCCCGAGTGGATATCCAACATCGCTCCCATGCCTAAACCCGAGGAAAGGTGCGAGTTTGCGTGGATTATCGGGACTTGAACAAAGCTTGCCTTAAAAGATAGCTTTCCCGTGCCATTTATCCACATTCTCATCGACAATACCGCTTAATACCGCATGTACTCCTTTGTTTGCTTTCTGGTGGGTACCATCGATCATGGTTGTTGAGGAAGATCGTGAGAAAACTACTTTTCATCACCTTGGGGAACCTTTTGCTATAGATTGTTGTCATTCGCCCTCATCAATGCCGAGCCACCTATCAAATGAAGCTATGATGGCTCTTCTTCACACTTACTTAATGCACAAAAGAGATCGAGATCTACGTGATGACATCATTGTCAAATCCCGAAGGAGGAAGACCACTTAGACCATCTCGTAAAGCTATTCAACAAAGTCATAAGTACAACTTGAAGTTGAATCCAAAAGCGCGCGCTTTTGCGTTAAATCGTGCAAGTTGCTAGGATTTCTAGTCACCACAAAGGGATTGAGTCGATCCCACCAAAATCCAAAGCCATCACGGAAATGCCCATTCCTCGATAGAAGGAAATACGGGATTTTTGGGAAGAATCAACTTCATTAGCAGGTTTCATTTCTCAACTCACCGCAACCCCGTGAGCCAATCTTCAAGTCATTAAGGAAGAACTCCTCCATGAAATGGAATGATGATTGCCAGAAGGCCTTCCTTACAATCAAAGAACAACTAGTCAAAGCTCCCATTTTGGTACCACCCAGGATGATGTTCCCCTGTTCATGTACCTGTCCATAAGTGACAATGCCATGGGCTGCATGCTGGGACAGAAAGACGATAGAGGCCAAGAACGAGCTATCTATTACCTCAAAGAAAAGATTCAAAGAAGAAAGAACACAAGTACACTCTGATTGAGAAGACTTGTTGTGCTTTAGCATGGGCTTCCATGAGGTTACAACATTACCTCCATGGTCACACAACCCATCTCATATCCCGCGTGGATCCTCTCAAGTACGTGTTCAATAAACCCATGTTAAATTGTCGGCTGTCCAGATGGCAGTTGATCCTACAACAATTTGACATCGTCTACGTGACGCAAAAGTCCATCAAAGGTCAAGGAATTGCGGATCAACTGGCCACCGCACCTTCGTGGGACTTCAAACCCTTGAGACATACTTCCCGATGAAGGGGTAATGATAAGCAAAAGAACACCATCAAGACGATACACGCCAAAACATGGAAGATGTATTTTGATGGAGTCATTAATATGGAAGGTTCTGAGCCGAGCAGCTTCTAGTATCCCAGACGGGGAGCAAGATCCCGTCAGCCATCAAATTGCAGCTTTGTCAAGACCAACAACACAAATGAGTATGAAGGTCGTCTCATGGGGCTAAAACTTGCCCGCTCAATGGGCATCAAAGCGTGCTAACTGCTTTTTGAGATTCGTAGTTAGTGGTCGACAATCCACGGAATCTATCAAACCAAAGAGCTACATTTGTCGCCTTACCATCGAAAAGTTTTACAGATGGTTTTGAGTTCAAGAAATCTCCTTTCTACACATTCCTCGTAATAATAGAATGACTTTGCGACGCATTAGCAACTTTGGCCTCCTCGATTCATATACCGACAAGGGACACTTGCCAAGCATCACAATTTCCCCGCACAAGGCACCAACCTATGGAACTACGTTGAGAAGTATCGATGAGCTACCTCCCATCCAACATCCTTGGTATCAACATATCAAGGAGTACCTACGAGATGGATCTACACCCACCGAGGCGAGCCCGACCGAGAAAAAGGCGATCCATCGACTTGCTATGAAATTTACCCGAGCGAGAGATGCCTCTATAAAAGAGATGCAGACAAGGTCTCCTCAGATGTTTAGACAAAGACCAAGCTCAAAGGCTTATGGATGAGATCCATGGTGGAGTCTGTGGCCCACACACGAGTGGCCCCTCCTTGTTAAGAAGATCCTCGATGTGACATTATCGGCTCTCTCTCAAAGTCGATCGCAATGACCACGTCAGAGATGTTATCAATGCCAAATTCATGGAATGCTATCCACGCCCTCCACGGAACTCCACAATACGAAGTTCACCTCGCCCTTCTCAATGTGGGAATGGACGTTATCGGGCCCATCGAGCCTAAAGCCAAGAATGGACATCGATTTATCTTCACCATGATCGACTACTTCACCAAGTGGGTAGAAGCAACTCCTTCCTTCCCTGTGGTTACCAAAGAAGTCATCATTGCTTTCATCGTAAACAATGTCATTTGTCGATATGGACAACCCGAGGTGATTGTATCGATAATGCTAAGAACCTCAACAACAAAATGATGGAGGAGTTATGCAAAGAAATTCCACATCAAACATCTTAACTCCATCATCTATCGTCCAAAGATGAATGGTGATGTTGAAGCTGCTAACAAAAAACATCAAGAAGATTATGCAAAAGATGTCCGCCAATCACAAAGAATGGCCTCGACTTATCGCTTCTTCTCTGTTAGCCTACGTAACATCAATGCGCACTTCCACCGGGGCAACCCCTCACGATTAACCTATGGGATGGAAGCAAAGGTTCCCCATAGAAGTTGAAATGGAATCCTCAGAGTGTTGATAGACGCCACCGGATGAAGACCAATGGGTACAAGACATGTTTCACCAATTGTCTCTAATAGATTTAAAAGGCGAACCGCCACTATCTTCCATGGTCAAGATATCAACAAAGGATCGCCAGATCCTACAATGTAAAAGTCCTAGCTACGGCAGCTTAAACAACACGACTTGGTTTTGAAGAAGATCATCGACAACCAAGATCAATCTAAGGGAAAATTCGCCCTAACTGAAGGCCCATTTGTTGTCAAGGAAGTATCGACAGAGGCGCCTCAGATTGCAAGAAATGGACGGCGATGAATTTCCACAACTCATCAACTCTGACACCGTGAAACGGTACTATGTCCTAAGTTACCATCAAGCAAACATCCCGGTGTTGGATCATCGATCACCACCATTCCGCTTCTTTAACCCTTTACCACATACAACTCTTTTCCACACTTTGCCCCTCGTGGAAACATACTTTTCAAGCCAAGCAAATTTCTTTTCACTCACTGCTCCTACGACTTCTGGTCATCCCACTAGGATCGAACTTTTCACGCTTATAGCTTTGTTCCCCCAAACACGGGATCAAACTTTTCACACCTGCAGCTTATCCTCAACCTAGATCAAACTTTCTTCCCCGCAATTCCCGACCGCATATGGGATCACGCTTTTCAACTCGTCCCGAGGGGCTAACTACGCCGACCGATCTCCTCTTCAATAGAGTACGAGGGCAACCATTTTATATGGCCCTCACCGCAATAAAACAAAAACAACAAAAATTTCTACCCTCTACCCCTTTCTACCCCTTACAAAAAAAAAAACAACAAAAAATTCCTACACCATTCTCTACACATACAACGTTGAACCTCTTACACCAACCTCTTACACCGTGTTCAACTACGCAACCGATCTCCTCTTCAATAGGAGTACGTAGGCAACCATTCATGGTTCGGTCTCACCCCTACCAAAAAACAAACACTTGTCAACTGGTATCGGGATCATCCTTCAATCCACTACATTTCATTCGGCTTCGCACCAAAGGGATGGAATTACCTCAACTCCTCCCAAATAGAGATTCTACGACCATCTAAGTCATGCATGTTGTACCTCAAAGAGCAACACCAATCCATAAGAGATGGAATTAACTAGGCTTCTCCTAAATAGAAGTACCATGCACCATCTGTGGTGCGGTCAATCTCGTAGAGAAAGCCACACTCCTCTCCACATTTCCATACGTAAACCAAATCCCAAGACACCAAAGATGGTAGGGATACACACAGATCAATGATCCATTCTCAACTATCCAGAGACAACTCAATGTCCATCCATCCAGAGGAATTCGTAATACATCAAGATCACAAGTCCTCAAGAAGGTGCAAAATATCAAGCAAGTATCGTAGCATATCTAAAAGGGAAGTGATCAAAATATATTTCCTCGCTATATATAATGTTGTTTGATATACACAATGTAAACCGTATATATGACAAAATGGCTATGCTAGTCTGCAGGCAGAAAATACAAGCCCATCTACAAGTCGTGGTATATGCGAGCTAACAAGCCCAACATGGCATCCTCTCGTAAGAAGGAGGCGAAGTCAGGGTCTCCTCAGACGAGGGTATCCACACGACCCAACAGATCTGCAGCCATCCGCATGGTGACCATATGCTCATCAATGTAAGTGCTCATCTCTCGCAATCATGCCAAAGGGTAAGGGACCTCACCGCAGTAGATTATCTCGTGATGGCTACATCCCGGCAGATATGGCACTATCCCGCTCAACTATCATCGCATCTCCGGCGATCTAGCCTCATCCCGCCCAACAACAACAACAAGGGCTCTCACGAGCTAATGCATCATCTCTCTAACAGAGTCAGCTCTCTCCCCCATCAAGGGCAAGCAACATCAGGCTCTAGCCCGGTCTCTCTCAAGGTCATCGATGAAGACTCGCTCAAGTATCATCGGTCGAATGTCGAATCACAACAAGTGCTAGTAGATCGGGAGAATCTAAAGGAGATGTTGGCAACCCAAAGAAATAGCTCCTCCTCGATGTGGGAATCAATGTCCTCCATGGGCTCTCCATCATCTCAATCACTATCCCAGATCGTGGATACCGCCACAAATGATGAAATCTCTATCTCCATCCACGCAAAAATACTCGCGAACATCCCGGATGGCTAATAGAAAAGCAAGCTATCTCACGCCGATCCCAACAAGCATACACACGGATCGATCCTCTCACCGAAAAGATAGCGAGAAGCTAAACGCCGCCCAACGCCTCAAAAGGATGAAAAAACTCTAAACCGTCAAATCATGACATCACTACCATCGGGGTGATATGTAGTCATGCCCCTCAAACCAAATAAGGGGAGAGTAATCCATGCCCGAGTAGCAGAGTAATAAAGTCAGGTGAGCTAAGCCCCAACACGAAGATATGCTAAACGGATCACCGATCTCCGCCAAAAATATCACCAAGACATAGCATCCAAACACTCCGATGGTCGAAAGGAGTATGACATGGCTATATCATGGGTGAAACAATATCCATGCCGCCTAAAAGTGCCAATCGGTCTCAAGTGTGACATAAACCACACGTATAAATGACGACCGAAATCGCCTCAGAACACTCCCCGCTTGATAAGTGCAAAGAAGATGATGTAGTCGACCTCAAAGTCTCTCGCTATAATCATCGAGATGATGGGTACGACCTCCCCGAGAGCTCTCACCGCCACGATAACTCCTATGTCCAACTCATCCATATACCGTGGCATATATATATATACGACAAGACGCACAATAAAAGAAGACATCCACCCCTGCTAGACGCCAATGATCCTCCTGTGGTGGTGAAATCCCTAAATGTCGCGGATAACTATCCTCGAGCCAAATCAAAAAACAAAAAATGCCGATATAACGTGGCCGATGTAAGCTCATCCCGCACCACCCTACGCCTCAATCCAAGAGGGGTCATGAACCATCGACTCATGTCCCCAAAGCCATATGCACGCAAGGTCCGGCCAAAGGGCAAAGATCGCCAACCATGCATACCCTCCAGAGCGGAGTCAACTCCTGGGGTCCCAAATCGAAAACCTCGCCTCTCGATACCCAAGTGCTCCAAAGATGCCATCCACGAATCTCGTGGGAACCTCAAACATCAACAGGGTCATAGATGTCGCAAATAATGATCTACTATCACCCCTCTCGATGGTGACATGCTATCATACCACGATCAAGATACCGTATGCCACCAATAATGGTGGGGTATGATCAATACTACTAACTCGTCAAGAAGACATCTCAGACGGGCGTGTCATAAGACCATCCAGGTCAATGTCAATGTCAATATCTAAATACACATATGCATAACATGATACATGATTACATGTATAATAGATGGCAATATGATATAGGAATGAAAACTATATACATTCCTAAGTATATCATCATCTACATACATCATCTCTCAGATAACTAAAAATATACAGGAAATGGGGCACAGACGCCTCTACTACTAACAGAGGCCTATCAAAAGATATATAATGAGAATGGGGCACAACCACCCAATAGCTAACAGAGGCCTATCAAAAGAGATAACGAGAATACACATCGAAGAAGACAATGGTGTCAATATCTACATCATCAATCCTCGCCCACCGATGTAACTCCTCCCGAGTCACTCGATCTCTATCAACAGGGATGTCGTGCCTATACAAAGGAGGATCTCGCACCAAAAAAAGCCAAATGGGTCATCTGAGGGGCCAAAGCCGAGCCGGAAGGATCAAACGAATCGCTTTCACGGATCTCTCGCCCAAATGCCGATAAAGAAATGTGCCCGGCCTAGTCACCGGGTCAAATCATCAATCTGTGTCACATGAGTCGATCTCGATCTACAAGCTAGCCAATCCATCATCATCACGGATCCTCGAACCATATCCCCATGAACCGAGTGGCGCGCGGTCTGGGCTCCAATAGTACGAGGGAACCACCAACGCCGAATATCTCCCGAGTGTGGGCCCTCTCGATAATGCAAAACCATCAACCCCCAACAATGGGATATCAATGATGGGTGATCGCGATATGTGCCAATAACGCTCGACAGAGGCAAGATCGCATATACGATCTCTCCCCCGTGGTGCTCCTAATAGCACGCTTCTCCTAAATAGAGCTCCCATCCTCCATCTCAGAAGAGAGAGAACCTCCCGGTGGAAATCACATACTCGACGCCACGGTACCCATCCTCAAAACCAATGGCCAAGTGCTCCCCAAAATAGGGAATCCATGTAATAATATCACCGTCAACAACTCCAAATTGAGAAGCAAATGAGTGAAACCCTCAAATACTGTGGACCTCCGCCAATATGGAATGATGCCATCGTCGCCCTCGTGGATAGGTATCTAAACCTAACACTCCATACAGACACAAACATGGAAGCCTCTCATAGGCCCAAAACTCGCCAACACAAAGGCAAACATCTGCGCCACAAGAAACACTCTTAACCTATACATGGGAAACGACAAGAGAAATACTCACCAAAGAGAAAATGGGTAGAATCCTAACCAAGCCTCAACCAAACCCTCGAAAGCATACGCATGCCCCGAGGAAATAGGCAAAGGTGTAGGAACCCCAATCATACTCTCCAATACGGTCCACATGACGCGTGGGCGCCGACCAAAGCGAATGACACCAGAGAAGAGTTATCTCGCTATGAAGCGTACTCTAATGATCATCAGAACAATCATCAAAGAATGCGATCCCCGACTCGACATCATCCGCATGGGCTCACCTAAAAGCCCACTCATAAAGATCCACGCCAAAGGACCCGCACGGACGGTCCCCGCCTCGAGCGCCTCCACCGAAACTCCTAAAGAAGGATCTGACGGTACTAGGGGTAATATTCGCCATACAAGGCACCGGTGCCCCTCCAAACTCCATACCTGTGATAAACCGCCAATCCATCGACGTCATCATCACCTCACAGTCCAACAAATGGAGTGACTGAGTCTGATGAAACCATCGCTCGACAATGCCTCGAGGTAACCCTGTGGACAACGACGGGGAAGGATGGAAAAGAATGCTCCAAATCCCCAAATCCATGCACAATCGCTTCTATAGTCGGGATGAAGAGCCCGGTACATGGAGTGTATGCTAAACCAATTTCTCGAGGTCGTGTAAAGCCGGAACCTACATGAAATGCAGATCAACATCAAAACCCTTTACTCCTCATCAATAGAAAGAAGGAAGATCAAGATCTAACGTCATACCTCGTTAGCATGCAAATACATCGAGGGATGTCGACTCAAATCACCCGTAAGCTCGGGTTTGCCACCGAATACTTCTGGAGGTCCCTACGGGGAACATGTGCAGCAGAGCGGGTCCGCAACCGAACATCCTCCTCTCTCGCCCCTCAACGCCCAAGACATCAACCCGGACCGACGATCACCGCCTTCCACCAACCGACGAGGTCAGTTAATGTAATCGGGTCGAGGCACTTCGTAAGCCCTCCTCCGTACACCGTAAGTGGTCCTACGGAACTACTCTACCGATCCGGATCCATAATATCTCGACAACAAGTCTCCAAATCACCTCGTAAAGGGTGTGGTATTTTCTAACTTGAGCTTTTCAAAATGCATTTTATGACTACATGCATGCATGCATTACTTTAACATACATCTACAAGAGAGTTAAAATGCATGACTAATCAAATGCCTACATTTTGAAAAAATTTTGCCATAGTCCCTTTTTGTAAATAGGACTATCCACATGCACATAGGCACGACTAGGTGGCCATTCAAGAAAGACACCGCCCAAAATCATATATACATAATATATGCATTAAAAATCAAAGTCATCAATACATAAGGTTAACCTCAATACCAGAGTATTTTGCCTTTTACCTTTTGCTGCTCATTTGTCCTCAAATAGATAAGAAATAAAGAAAAAGGTGCCAATTTGACTGCCTCAAAAGTCAAATTTTTTTCACATCATTATGTTCAAAGATGGTTTAATACTAACATTTACTATGTTGAATATTTTTATCAAGTCATTTGAGCATACATAATCACTACTATGTGTTTAGATGCATTTCATGTGATAAGTCATTTTCCAATCTGATAAAAACTGGAAAAAAATATGCATACGCTACTGTGATAGTGTGTAGAACACTTGTACGATGATAGAATTTGCGTAAAGTCGCCTCAACTCAAAGAGATCCGAAGAAGAGCTCTCTCTCATTTTCCTTCATGCACAACTTGAAAATGACTTATGAAAGCAACCTCATGGATTTTTAATATCCACTATTGGCCGTCAGTCCATCTCATCATCAAAGAAGTGTACCGCCACTGCACCCTATATATGGGTCCCACCCTCCCGCTCGGCCCAGCTTCGAGTTGCAAAGGAGTTCTCACATCGAAAGAAGGTCAAATCAGAATAAAAACGCTACGCGATTGAAAGCGAATAGCTTACAAATCCTCGTTTTCTCAAATTGAACCTCATCGGGTCTAACACATCACTCATCGGTATTCACCCAAGCATAGGTACACTATGCCGATGATCTCAAATGTTACAAGTCACGCTCGAGACCCCACAAAAGGTCCAATGCCACCAATTCGGGTCGCCATCCCTAATTTTCAATATCCATTGATACATCATGATCCCTACGGGCTCACAACGATCTCAAGAACGAATCCCCATCGATGAAGGGTCACTACGTTATCATCATCCATCAATATATGATCAATGAAGGTCAAGCAACCTTGACGTGTTTTAGTCGATGGAAAGTAAACCCATCGAGGCATCGAAAGCTTATTTCACCGATGATTCGATTTTTCGTGATTTTGGTATTTTCATATTCCCCAAAGAGATCCCCTCGGGGGTTACAAATGCATATCAACCATTGATTCACACGTCAACGAAGGTCAACCCAACCTTTTCGATACCACCCCATATGGTTTTCATCCGCTGATTCACACATCGATGAAGTACACATCAACGAAGGTCGTGCAACCCCGACAAAGATATGTTATTGGCAAAGAAAATCCAATGTAAACCTCGACATATCCCGGCGATACAAACCAGAAAGGTCAAGATCATCAAGGAGGATCGATGATGGAATATGTTATACACATCCTCAAACAAACAAAAAGCTTTATCCCCACGCATCTCTCTTTACACATAAGAGGCACATCTTCTAAATCAAGTCTCAGATCAAGGATTAAGGACTTTGGTGATAGCCCCAACGTCAACATCCTAAAAGATTTGGATCACACATCCAATCTGGTCATCATTGCCAATCCCCAGTAAAAAGCAATAAGGAGCCGGCCATCATCCCCAAAGATGTTGGGCAACAACCCCACACACACACATCATACATTTGTATCATCATTGCATTTTTGCAGTAGTAGTTCTAGGATTCTTTATCCTACCCATGCATTGCACTGCATGAATATGATAAAGAGGGGCATCTGTAGACACTCAAAATTTTCTGCACATTTGTCGCTGACATTGTAGGAGGGCATATTTGTCTTTCAGAGATAACCATGGAAGACAACTCACATCCAAATCCCGATACTACTACCGAAGTTCAGTCTCAACCCCTAACACACACCGAGAGTAATAGCCCAACCTCGAGATAACCCCGAGGCATGCAGCCCCAATACCGGAAATTCCACCAGAGAAGACCGATTAATCTCCAGAGATAACCCCAAGGTATCCAAATCCTCAGTCCCAACACCGAGTAAGAACTACCAACCTTGGTGATAACCCCAAGGAATGCAGCCCCCATGATAACCCCAAAAATGCTTATTTCAAATGCATGCAATCAGCTTCAACCTCGGCACTCACACTGAGGCACTCAGTAAAAGACCCAGAGATAACACCAAGAAGACGGGCATACCTCAAAGATGATACTATGGACCTTCAACACTTACATCATTCCAATCTCAGCGAATCCCTGAGCAACGTCTTCTTTATCAGCACAAACCAGAGACAACCCTGGTGAGGGGAAAAGTCATCATCTCACCACCTTAAAGCCACATCACGTCGTCTCAACATTGAATACATACTTTTCTACACAACAATGTCCCACAAGAATCAAAGAAAACCAATCCCGATTGACTATTACGCATGGTAACGGATAGAATTTAAAGCTGGAAGACCGGAGGGCACCGTCCCATCTTCCTGACTTCGTACAACCTCTAATCCCATGCCATTATGTAATTCTCGACAACGGCGGTCCAAAATAGGTCTTACATACCTCAGTCGAATGCTCGAATTGCAATTCTAAAAAGTTCGAGCGACATTACAAAGGCATGCGCGCACGCATCGACGAGACGATGACGACGACCGACCGGCAACCTTCGCAAGCTCTCGGGTAACCATGGCCCCACGTAGTACACTCACGGCCCCCTCTATAAATAGAGGGCTTGGGGTGGCCATTTTGTAAGAAAAAAAGGCAAGGAAGCCTCACAAATTTGTCTCGTACTTACACTATAATCGAGTGCTTTCTCATTTTAAACACTTGTGAGCTCACATATAGCTACTCTTGTACCGGCGGGAGCCGAGTGTTCATCCAATTTAGAGATATAGAAGTCTTCTTTTGTAGCCCACTGTAAGCCTTCTCACACACTTTAAAGTATTTCTCTTCATCTTTGCACACACCCTTCTTCACGTTGAGAGTCGTGTTTCGTGTGGTTGCCCTGAACTTCTCTATCCGTGGCTTTATTTCATTTGTATATATATATATATATATATATATATATATATATATATATATGGACTAACATTATCGAAGTTATGCCTCGATTGAGCCTGACTTCTGGCCCTGAGCGCTTATTTGCTTATATATATATATATATATATATATATATATATATATATATATCGAACTCTTTTCGATGAGCCTGTATTTACATTCGAGCGCGTTTATTTTTATATATATATATATATATATATATATATAACTGTGTCGAACTTTGTTTGATGAGCCTAGATTTTACATCCTAGCAATTACTTGCTTTTATATATATATATATATATATATATATATATGCATATATATGTAAAATCTGATGCTCTTCTATATATATCGATGATATATATATATATATATATATATATATATATATATATATATCGTCCCACCTGGAGTTTACTTCGTGGTGGTTGATCGCTTTTACAACTTTCTTTACGTTTCGTCCCCGGCCGAGTTTCCTCCGTGGCGATTGATTTTTTTACAACTTTTATTTACATTTTTTCGATCCCCATGGAGGTGCTTCGTGGTGATATTTATCATGTATATATATATATTTCGATCCCCATGGAGGTATATATATATATATATATATATATATATATATATATATATATATATATATATCGCTTTCATATTTCATACAAATTACATGGATCATGTGAGCCTAGGAATCATGTGATCACAGATTCAAATTTATCGATCTAGATTCGGTTCCGTGATGGACATTTTCAAATTAAAGCGACTTTGTAAATTTATCTCATGATGTCCGAATTTCCTTAGATGGTTTTCATACCCACGAGGAAGTTCATTATTTTTTGTACATTATTTTTCTTATAGATGCTTCACATCTCAAAAAATAAAAGCAATCAAGCCAACACTTAATAAAATGGAGGTGTAAAAGGTCTCAATTACTATTGAGCACAAGGGTTTGAAAAACCTCTTTATAAAAAACATCATTGCTATATCTTGCTTAAAATTGAATTTTTACATAAATTCAAACCTCATATATATATAAAGTGCGAACGAGGCCTCACACTACTTCCAAATAATAAAGACACATTGACCCACACACACACACACATTTTAGATAATAGTTTCTTGAAAAGTGGTGGTCACCATGGTAACACGGATGTCTGGGGTGCCTAACACCTTCCTCCCGCATAATCAAGTCCCTGGACCCTAATGAATCTCGGTTTCACCGAACCGCTTAATAAAGGTCTTAATGTCACATCACCGGGTCAATGTGCAAACCTTTTCTCATTGTTGGTTGGTACAACCATTTAAAAACCAACTGGCGACTCTTAATAATATCCATCGTCGACATTATACATGTTTAACCTTTTTCACTTATTTTTTCAAACAAATCTCACCTAAAGCAGAAACACCAAATAAGTAACAAGTAAACTAAAAATACCGACAACACCCCCAAACTTAAAATATCGTCGTCAAAGGTACAAGCTTCGCACATATGAACAAATTCCAAGCCTTTGCATAGCGATTCAGGGATGAGGCTGGGAAAGTGCGAGGCTGATTCCTTCCTGCCCTACAAGTCCACTGCATTCCTGGAATGCACAAGTCAGTGATGACTTCGTCAAAATCGATCTCAAACGGCGACTTCTCGACCAATTATCATACCCAGTCGGTGGAGTGTCGAGTATTCTGAAAGTTTCCCTGATTGATTGAGGTCGGTAATCTACTTGAACTCCTCGAACCATTGATAACCCACTCATAGTATCTTTGGCGTTAGCATAAAATTCTCGAACAATACCAATGGGAGCAGGCATAGGGGTTGCAGTAAATCCTCCCCATCCTCTTTCTCGAATCATATCCCACAGTTTCCCATCCTGCTTCTCAGGTTTGAAGCCTCGTTCCTTCATAAATGTCTTTGTCACTATTCTATAGTACTCCATTTGTGCCTCCGGACTGAGAAATTTTGTATGATCCACAATATCCTATCCTTAACTACTGGAGGAAGATGATGATGATGGAGTAAAAGAACGTGCACACTTAGGACCCATTTGAAATTGATGAAGAAGAAGAAAACTTTTTTGATATAATCGTGAGTGATAAATTTGCTGCACAAAGAACCCCAAAACTTATATTGTACAAACCCACTGAAACCCTAGTTTTATTAGTGTAGATGTTGAACGTAGGTAGGAGAACTGATGTGATAATCAAGCAGTGGAGATGAGACGTTACACCTTCAATTTGGAATGATTTGGAAAGGAAGAGTCGTTCATGTTTTGGAGACAATGAAATACGCTCTCTGTTATTTCAAATGATAGAAGATATGGGACAAGACACGTCTTTAAATCCAAAAAAAAATTCAAATCCGGTGTCGAAGCGCTATGCCAGCTTTTGAATAGGAAATGGCGCGGTAGCGGTTTCTTAAATGCTTTCATGGCATGTACACACAAACTCAGATTCTCGCACCGTCAATCTTGCATCCTAAATACATCAAAGCAGTGATGAATCCACTCCAATACACATGTTCAATCAACGACTATCATTACTAGATATCAAGCCTCGAAAATCAAAACATGAATTGATAATTATGCATACATGACTATCCTAATGCAATACTTTCTCTGCTACTCCTACGTCTCATCATACGCTCAGACAGCTCCAATAATACTAATTTAACACAAAGTATGCTATGAATACTAACAGGAACATGAAACTAAATATACTCTAAACCGAATTAAACAAGAGTTAAGGATAGAAACAATGGGTTGCCTCCCATCAAGTGCTAAGTTATAGTCAATTAGCTTGACTATCTCTGACTTTTCATGTTAAAGAAAGAATTGAGGTTACTTTTTATCTGTCAACCTCGCCACCAAAATAATGCTTCAGCCGTTGTCCTTTCACTTTAAACAGCTTGTCCAGGAACTTATCGAACACTTCTACTGCACCATGTGGGAAAATTGTCTTCACTGTGAATGGCCCTGACCACCTTGATTTGAGCTTCCCAGGAAAAAGTTTAAGTCTGGAATTGAACAGCAAAACTCTTTGTCCCGACTCAAATACTCTCTCTATGATCTTGTGATCATGCAATTTCTTCACCTTTTCCTTGTATAGCTTTGAGTTTTCATACGCCTGTAGTCTGAATTCATCCAACTCATTGAGTTGGAGTAGGCATTTTTCTTCTGCAGCCTTCAAATCAAAATTGAGCTTCCGAATTGCCCAATATGCCTTATGCTCAAGCTCCATAGGAAGGTGACATATTTTTCCATAAACCAGCTGAAAAGGTGACATGCCCAACGGAGTCTTATAAGCAGTCCTATATGCCCAAACAGCGTCATCAAGTTTCAAGGACCAATTCCTTTCTTGTGGGGTTCACAACTTTCTCCAAAATTCTTTTAACTTCACGATTGGAAACTTCGGCTTGGCCATTAGTTTGAGGATGATAAGCTGTAGCAATGCGATGATTAACCTCATACTTGGCTAACAAAGCTATGACTTTCTTATTACAAAAATGACTGCCTTCCTCACTAATGATAGCGCGTGGAGTTCCAAACCTCGTGAAAATACTCCTTTATAAAAACCATAGGACCACTTTGGCATCATTCATTGTAAGAGCTACCACTTCCACCCACTTTGACACATAATCAACTGCTAACAAAATGTACAGATTTCCACACTAAGAAACGAAAGGGCCCATGAAGTCTATCCCCCAAACATCAAAAATTTCTACCTCGAGGATAGTGTTCAATGGCATTTCATTCCTTTTCGAAATGTTCCCGACTCTTTGACATCTGTCACATCTTTGTACGAAACTATAAGCATCCTTGAAAATTGTCGGCCAGTAAAATCCTGCCTGTAACACTCTAGCCGATGTTCGCTCTCCACCACAGTGACCACCATATAAAGAAGCATGAAAATCCTGCAAAATCCCTTCAGTCTCACTATATGGGATACATCTCCTTATCATCTGATCACCACATTGCTTGAACAAATATGGTTCATCCTATATAAACTACTTCACATCATGCAAGAATTTCTTCTTTTGATAGCCAACCAAGTCAGAAGATAACATCTTACTCACCAAGTAGTTCGCATAATCTGAAAACTGTGGCACTTTCCCTTTCACCACAAACAACTGCTCATATGGAAAGGATTCATTAATCACAACCTTGTCATCTGCCTCCCTTTTCGGATTCTCCAGTTGAGATAAGTGGTCCTCCACTTGGTTCTCAATTCCCTTTCTGTCCTTGATCTCCAAATCAAATTCTTGAAATAGTAGTATCCATCTGATTAACCGAGGCTTTGCATCCTTCTTTGCCACTAAGTGTCGAATTACCGCGTGATCTGTGTACACTATCACCCTTGTACCAATCAGATACGATCTAAACTTGTCAAAAGCATACACAACTGCCAGTAATTCCTTCTCTGTGGTGGTGTAGTTCAACTGTGCATCAGTAAGGGTCTTGCTTGCATAGTATATCACATGAAAAATCTTTTCCTTCCGCTGACCCAAAATAGCCCCCACAGCATAATCATCGGCATCGCACATCAATTCGAATGGTAGGTCCCAATTCAGTGTTGTAATTATTGGTGTTGAAGTTAACCTCTTCTTCAAATGCTCGAATGCATACACGCAATCCTCGTCTAACTTGAACTGTGCATCCTTCTCCAATAAACTTCAAAGTGGTTTAGTTATCTTGGAGAAGTCTTTAATGAACCTGCGGTAAAAGCCTGCATGTCCTTGAAAACTTTGAACACCTTTTACTGAAGTTGGTGGCGGCAAATTCTCAATAGTTTCTAATTTATCTCTGTCCACCTCAAGTCCCTTCTTCGATACCTTATGCCCCAGAATTATTCCATCTTGTACCATAAAATGGCACTTTTCCCAATTCAATACCAAGTTTGTCTCAACACATCTTTTCAAAACCATGACCAAATTTTCCAGACTAGATCAAAGGAATCCCCAAATACTGAAAAATCATCCATAAATACCTCCACATTTTGCTCCACCATATCTGAAAAGATAGCCATCATACACCTCTGAAAAGTGGTTGGGGCATTACAAAGACCAAAAGACATCCTCCTGAAAGCAAAAGTACAATATGGACATGTAAAGGTTGTCTTTTCTTGGTCCTCTGGAGCTATAACAATCTTATTATAGCCTGAATATCCGTCCAGAAGACAATAGAACTCAAGCCCTGCTAGTTTGTCCACCATTTGATCGATAAACGTTAGTGGAAAGTGATCTTTCCTTGTAGCTTTATTAAGCCTGTGGTAATCCATGCAGACTCTCCACTCCGTCACTGTTCTTGTCGGAATCAACTCATTGTTCTCATTGGAAATCACGGTCATACCACCTTTCTTTGGTACACACTATACCGGGCTCACCCATGAACTATCTGAAATAAGATATATAATACCTGCATCTAGCCATTTCAACACTTCTTTCTTTACCACTTCCTTCATGATCGGATTAAGTCTTCTTTGATGTTCCACTAAAGTCTTGCTGTCATCTTCTAGTAGGATCTTATGCATACAAAAAGATGGGCTGATCCCTTTTATATCTGGTATAGTCCATCCAATAGCTGACTTGAACTCTCTAAGGACTCTTAGCAATTTTTCTTCCTGAAAAGATGTTAGTGTAGAAGAAATAATCACAAGTAATTTTGAATTTTCATTTAAAAATGCATACCTCAAATGATCAGGAAGTGGTTTCAATTCAAGTTATGGAGGTGTTTCAAGAGATGGTTTTAATTTTGTTGATGACTCTCCAGCTTTATTTAATGGCTCAACACGAATCTTGAATTTTATGAATTATGGAGTTGTATCAAGAAAATGCACAAATTCTTCAATCTCCTCATCATCTAATTCTGAATTTCCAACAATAGCACTTCTCAATGGTTCATGATCCACCAAGCTCTCTACTTCATCATTTAGCACTTTGTCCTCTAAATCAACCTTGAAGCATTCCTCTTCATCTGTTGGAAATTTCATTGCCTTAAATACGTTGAAGGTAACTTCCTGATCATGAACACGCATTGTTAGTTCCCCTTTCTGAACGTCTATCAAGGTGCTTCCTGTTGCTAGGAATGGTCTTCCAAGTATGATTGGTATGCTCCTATCTTCTTCATAATCTAGAATGATGAAATCAGCCAGAAAGATGAATTTATCAACTTTTACCAAAACATCTTCAACAATTCCCTGTGGATAAGTGATCGACATGTCAACTAACTGTAACAAAATATTTGTCGGCCTTGGAGCCGGCAATCCTAACTGATTAAATACTGACAAGGGCATCAAATTGATACTAACTCCAAGATCACACAAATATTTACTGAAGCTCATCTTTCCAATTGTGCATGGTATTGTGAAACTGCCTAGATCCTTCAGCTTTGGAGGTAATTTGCATTGAAGCACTGCACTGCATTCCTCCGTCAAGGCCACTGTTTCAAATTCTTCTAATCTCTTCTTCCTTGACAAGATACCCTTCATAAATTTTGTATAACTAGGCATCTGTTCCAATGCCTCAGCGAAAGGTATGTTAATCTGCAGCTTTTTGAATACCTCCAAGAACTTACTAAACTGGATGTCTTCTCTCTGCTTATGCAATCTCTGTGGATAAGGAACAGGAGGGAGAACTATTAGTATTTTATTCACGGGCTTCTCAAATGAACCTTCTTTGTTCTTCTCTTCTTAATGTTATCCAGAATCTTCCTTATTCATTTCCTCCTCAGACAAAATTTACGATCACAAGCAATGCCGCTGCGTTCCCTCTGTAAAAATGGTGCTGCGTAGCGCCATGCTTCGATTTTGAACTTGTTTTCCAGACCTAAGTGTAATTGCTTGACATTGTTCCTTCCCTTCCCTTCTTGGATTTGCCTATGTGGTACTTGACAATGAACCTTGTGGTCTGTTATTAAGCATGCTCGCCATCTGACCCATTTGAGTTTCCAGATTTTTAATAGCCACTACTTGGCTTTTAATCATCACTTCCATATTTGCCATGTACTTCATCATCATTTCCTCCATCTCTGACTTCTTTTCTTGCGGAGGTGTTGGTGGTGTATGATGTTGTTGAGAAAATCCAGGTGGGTACGGTTGTCTTGGTGCAAACTGTTGTAAAGCTGAATGTGACTGAAATTGGTTATGTAGCTAAAACTGATTGTGTTGATTGCCTTGGTTATTTGACCAACTGAAATTTGGATGGTTGCGGTTGTTGGCACTGTATGTGTTCTGAAATTGACCTTGATTGTGATGCCCCCAAAACAGGTATACAACACCCATTCTGAGTCATCAAAATACATGGTACAGAAAATACTACAACTTTATTAATACAATATAAAAACTGTGAGTTTAAATATAAATATTGTCATCTAGACAATATCCACACTCAAATAAGTCCTCATTTCAATAATTGATACATTATTTTACAAAAATGGTGAGGACTACTAAAATAACTTCTAGAACCATCATTCCATACCCCGACTAGTACTCGCTACATTCTCGCCTCCTGAGAAGAAAATGGAACAACAAGGAAAAGGGTGAGCTCAACTAGCCCAGTAAAGAACATTATGACTTAGATAATATAAAACAAATTATCGTTAGTCCTCAACAGGGAAAAATCTAATAGAATACAATATACAATAATTTTGAAATCAATATTCACAGCGGAAATAATAATTCATTAGAAGAGTTAAGTAGAAAATGAAATCTACTATCATCTATGAATTTAAAAGTTCATCGTCTATCTTTTATCCCTGTAACATCAATTAATATATAACTAAAATCAAATATTCATCTTTGCACTACAGGCTAAAGATATTCATCAGTTGGTCATGTTCATCTAAACACATGTTCATCTTTGCACTACGGGCCAAAGATATTCATCAGAAATCATTAATCTTTGCACTACAGGCCAAAGATATTCAATTATATCATCATTTAGGACGGAGGATGATGAAAAATATTTTAAAGAAAACGAATCCAGTGAAACAAAAGAATAAATATTAAGGATTCGTACTTTAAACAATCCAAGTTCAAAAATACTTCATAAATAACCAGAGTGGAGTAAAATTCAAGAATGAAGACCAAAACATAGATCCAATCAAAGATAGGAATTATAACACACAATCTTGGACACGGAAGAGAAAATTTAATTTTTCTGTAAATAGTGTCGTATTCGTGAATAGTGCCGTATACGTGAATAGTAACTCTGACACCAAAAGATAGAAATTTCACAAAAACATCACCATGCTTCGTGAATAGTACTCGTGAATAGTAACTTGTGAATAGTAACTCATGAATACTAACTCGTGAATAGTAACCCATGAATAGTAACCCCGACATGAAAAGTTCTAAATTTGATAAAAATTCTCACCAATATTTCGGCATAATAATATTGAAGAAATAATATCATTTTTGAATAAAATAACATCCCTTACCTAAAAAGGATAGTACTTCTGACTGGTATACTGGATATAGTGCTGAAAGAACTTGCACCGTATAGCAATACTCAAAGTACTAAAATACTCACAAGAATACGCTCAATATATCGAGAGAGAAAGATAGAGAAATCTTTAGTTTCTGGTGTGATTTTCAATTCTAACCTAAGCACCCTATTTATAAGAAAATGCTTAGAACACCAAAGCAGAAAATTTAATAAAATATTAATATATAATTATTAAATTCTCACACACACAATATCTGATTCAAACATCAGCCACCAAGAGTGACCCCCCTCAACTAAATAAAAAAAATGCTTTTATTAATTAAAACTTTCAAAAATCAATTATTTCGGAACTTCAATAATTCATAATAAATAGCCCTTTTATCAGAAAATTCGAATCTTGTGACTTTTTATAGGAAATTCAATTCTCTACAACTTTGCAGAAGAAAGGTTTTCCAAATTCCAAACAGAAATTGACCGAAATCCATAAACGGACGATTTTACAGGCTATAATCAAATTTCAGTCAAGAAATGGGTCCACCAACATGTTTAACATGTTTTTAGTATTTATTGCAACAAAAATACTCCTCCTCCTCATTTACTCATATATACCACATTCATTGTAAAAATATCACCATTATTATATTATTAAAATATAATAATAAATTATTTTATCAGAAAAGATAAAATATTGATTTTCAACAATTGTCACTTTTAAAATTTTCTCCATCTATATCCACATAAAATGAATATTTTCCTTATCATATAAATCAATAATTAATTATTCACAAATAATATTACAAAATCATATTATCGACAACCTGCATACGCCTTCTAGGAAAGAGGGGCTTTCCAATAAGAATTTCTCCTTCATCGGGCGCCAAGCAATTAGGTGACCAAACCTCTCCTGTATGTAACTTTCTAGACATTGCCAATAATGTTTTCTAATAATATTATTCAGATAATATGAATTATTGCTTCGATAATGGAAAATGCTATGTAGTGACAATTATTGAAATAACAAAGAATATAAAATATCAACGCAAAGAATTATTGAATCAATAAAATAAAATATTGAATAAGAATTTCATCGTAATAATTATTGAGTAGTGCCTTCTTACGTAAGAATCAATAATTGGTGCAATACTGTGCTATCATCGCAACAACAACGCCAGACATTCGTGTTTTAACCACCGGTATTCCAACAAGATAATTCAGAATAACTAAGCCGTTATTTATAAACAACTTATACTTGTCGCTTTCTTCATCCAATCGCTTTCAAGTTATGGGCCCATAAAGACCTATGGCAGGCTGCATTTAATTTTCTCCGATGACAAGAATATTCCACGACCAAACGAATATTCTCCAACAACAATGAGTATTTTATAACCACCTTCTTATTTTTTTAAAAAAAATATATGCGCATTTTACCCATAACTAACCACATTAATCAATTCAACCCTTATTATTTCAAAATAATAAATAGAGGAAATTAAATTTCATTTATTAATAATTTGGGGTCTTACATTGATCCTTCTTATAGTTGCTCACATATTGCACAGACTCCGAACTGATAGCACATTGGTCCGTTGAATGTGACCCTTCACATATCTCACACACAAATGTAACTGTCTTCGCCTTGGTGTCTATCAACGAGTCAATCTTCTTTACCATGGATGTCATCTGTGCTGACAATTGAGCGATAGCATCCACTTTAAACAAACCTGTAACTTTGGGTTGTGGCATCCTGGCTGAAGGATTTTGGAAATCATTAGTTGTCATTGTCTCTATGAGAATATAGGCCTCTTCATAGCTCTTCGCCCATAGAGCTCCTCTTGTAGCTGCATCTACAATCGGCTTTGACTGCCATCCCAATCCATTATAAAATTTGTTGATAACCATCCAATCCAGCATGCCATGGTGTTGACACTTCCTTAGCATTTCCTTATATCTCTCCCAGGCTTCATATAATGATTCACCTTGTTACTACTCAAATTGGGAAATTGTTGTCCTCATCTTTGCAGTCTTAGCCATTGGAAAGAATTTGGCTAAGAATTTATGTGCTAGGCCCTCCCATGTGGTGATACATCCCGAAGGTAAAGAGTGAAGCCAACTTCTAGCTTTATCCTGCAATGAAAATGGAAATAGTCTAAGTCTGATTGCATTCTCTGTCACCTCGTTGTATCTGAAAGTATCACATATTTCAATGAAGCTCAATAGGTGTTCATTTGGATCGTCTATAGCAGAACCCCCAAACTGTATCGAATTCTGCACCATTTAAATAGTGCCCGGCTTAATCTTGAAGGTGTTGGTTGCTATCACTGGTCTGACTAAACTTGACTGCAATCCATTAATATTCGGCATCGAATAATCTCTTAAAGCCCTGTGCTCCTCCCTTTGCTCTTCTCCTTGTTCTGCGGCTGCCATATTAGATGTTGTGGTCTCTAACTCTACTTGTATATTTCTACGTGCTCTTAATTTCCAACCCATACCGTTGATGTTGTCCTCAGAAAGGTGTTAACTTTCGAAATTGGAGGATCGAGTACGCATATATTATATACAAGTGCTTGAAACAAAAACAAAAATAGAAATGAGACAAGATTAGAATTGTCTAAGTCATACAATTTAGCTTAAAATTGGTGATAATAATAATAAAATTAAATGCCTATCCCCGGCAACGGTGCCAAAAACTTGTTGCCTCCTTTTTAGTCTTACTAAAAGGACTCTAACTCATGCTAGTATACATGGGTCAACAAGTAGTACAGAGTAAGAAAAGTATCGATCCACAGATAAAGGTTTTAAAATCTAAATTATCATACTCCAATTGTATCACTATTTTTTATATGCTTAAACAATTAGTTCACAATTTCAATTAATTCTAAATCAACTAGTAATCAAAAACACAATTCTACTTTAAAGAAATCAAATTTGGAATTAATGGGATTCTAACTTCATTTCATATTTCATCTAAATATTATCATCATGCAAGATTATACAAGTATCCTGGAAAATTAGCCAAGAGCACAAACTTAGACATAACTATTTTTCAATGTATTATGACTTGCTTACATAACCTCCACATGCAATAGAAATCATGTAATCATCAATAAGACCAAAATCACTATATTTCTATGTGAAATTGCAGCAATATTGAAATGAAGCACAAGCTCTTATATTACTACACACGGTGAAATAGTATATTTCTATATGGTTCACAAAATATAAAGCTAAACATTTTAGCCTCATAAACGCATGCTATCATGATTATAGCCATGCTCACATGTCATTTTTCAATTCCATATAAGCATATAAAATAAATGATGATCAAATATTCATGCAATCCAATCAATCATAACAGAAATTCCAATGATAAATGAACAATCAAGCATTCAGTCAATTAATTATAGACTACATATCAAAAATCGTTAGAATCCCATAATGGATTTTAGTTCATTTCTGAACCGAAAGCCATTATGGGATTATAGTAACACATGGAAAATAAATAATGCAATTCAAAGAGAAGATAGAATTGATCAAACCCAATTGTAGATTATGTTCCAAAGTGCTGCTTTAATCTCCAATAATTTCCAGCAAAATGAAATGAGTTATTATTCAATGACTGAATTCAAAAGAAGATGAAGAAAATCTTCAGTTTATGCTCAAATCCTCCATTAAAATTAGTTTAAAGCTACTAACCCTAATTACCCATATGAAAAACTAATAAAAACATAATTAATTTACGTCTGGTACCAACCAGAATAGTTTTAGATAAGACCACGCACAAATTTTAAATTCAAAAACATAAGTCAAATAACAGCTTCAGATAACGCGTGGTCGCGAAGACAAAATGGCGCAGTATCGCGACCTCAGCTGTAGCAGCGCCGCGACATCTAGATTGTTCAACACAAGAAGTGACGATGTGTACTTTTAGCCTCTGCTTGCATATAGCGCGCGGGCTAGAAGAATACTTTGTCAAGCAAAGACGGCCGCTTACATTACTGCTCACTGACATACTCATTGATGTTGCTTCTTATTATTCTACTATTTGTTGCTTGTTTGTCCATCACTACTTAGTTCCTTATCCACACTCGTTTCACGTGCCATGCCTTCGCTAGTCTCATACCACCTACCAATGTCGAGCTATGCCATTTCCTACACTTTTATACCATAGGAGTTCTAATTACAAGTAATGCAAAATAAACACAAAATGCAATTAAAAACATACTAAAATCTACTTGAGATGAGCATAATTCTTGTGAATTGATATTCAATAAGTAGGTATAAAACCTACTTATCAGCTATTCAATCACGGAGCAATAATTAATTATCAGAAGAATTGTGTTAACCTTATGACTCCGTCAAAGGTAGTATTTTATGGCAGTAAGTCACCTCGACAAGAAAGTTGTCTGACGGTGATGCAAGCCAAGAAGTTTTTGAGACAAGGATGTGTAGGATACTTAGCCTACATAATCGATACACAGAAGAAGAGT
Source organism: Panax quinquefolius (assembly GCA_020205615.1). Classification (NCBI taxonomy): domain Eukaryota; kingdom Viridiplantae; phylum Streptophyta; class Magnoliopsida; order Apiales; family Araliaceae; genus Panax; species Panax quinquefolius. The sequence continues at coordinate 618,440 of JAINUW010000759.1, read as the reverse complement.
GCGAAGTTAGAAGAGATACTTATCATAAGAGATTTTGCAAACGTATTTCCAGACGATTTGTCGGGTCTTTTGCCGGAACGACAAATCGAGTTTGTGATTGATTTAGTACCAGGAGCGGCCCCGATATCTAAAGCACCATACAGAATGGCCCCAGTAGAGATGAAAGAGTTAATGGTGCAATTAGAAGAATTGCTTGACAAGAAGTATATCCAGCTGAGCGTATCGCCGTGGGGAGCGCCAGTGTTATTTGTTAAGAAAAAAGATGAATCGATGCGGCTCTGCATTGATTACATAGAATTGAATAAGGTCACGATTAAGAATAAGTATCCATTACCTAGAATCGATGACCTGTTCGATCAACTGAAGGGAGCAAAATATTTCTCAAAGATAGATTTGAGAAGTGGTTATCATCAGCTGAAGGTGAGGCCAGAAGATGTACCGAAGACGGCATTTAGAACTCGGTATGGTCATTACGAGTTTTTGGTCATGTCATTTGGTTTAACCAATGCACCTGTAGCGTTCATGGATTTGATGAACAGGGTGTTTAAACCATTCTTAGATAAATTTGTGGTGGTGTTTATCGATGATATCTTGGTGTATTCCAAAACCAAGGAGGAACATGTGGAACACTTAAGAGTGACGTTGGAGACATTGAGAAAAGAGAAGATGTACGCTAAATTTTCAAAATGTGAGTTTTGGTTGGAACGTGTATAGTTTCTCGGACACGTTATTTATAAAGACGGAATTTCGGTAGATCCATCAAAAGTTGAAGTCAGAATAAATCGGGATCGATCAAGACACCGTCAAAAGTAAGGAGTTTCTTAGGATTAGCAGGTTACTACAGTCGTTTTATTCAAGATTTTTCCAAGATTGCAACCCCGTTGACGAATTTAACCAGGAAGGCGGTTAAGTTTGTTTGGACGGAGACGTATGAGGAAAGTTTTTGAGAATTGAAGAAGAGGTTGAGCACAGCACCTGTGTTGTCATTGCCTGATGATACATGGAATAGAACCCTTATTATTTCAAAATAATAAATAGAGGAAATTAAATTTCATTTATTAATAATTTGGGGTCTTACAACCTCCCCTCCTTATGAAATTTCGTCCTCGAAATTGGCGTGACGATACTGTGTGTGTTTCAAAAGATGAGGATACCTCTCACTTTCATGTCCGCTTCCAACTCCCGTGTCATTTCCTCAATAGCATGGTTTCTCCACAAAACTTTAACTTGTGGTATGACCTTCGTGCGTAGGACATGCTCCTTCCTATCCAAGATCTTGACAAGTACCTCTTCGTACGTTAAGTCTTCAGCTATCTCGTCCGGTTCTAACTCAATAACGTGGTTTGGGTCTTTCACATATTTACGTAGCACAGATATATGAAAAACATTATGAACACGAGACATACTTGGAGATAACGCGAGTCTATAGGCCACATTTCCTACTCGTTCAAGAATCTGAAATGGACCAATAAATCATGGATTGAGCTTTCCTCTCTTCCCAAATCTTGTAACTCCCTTCCATGGAGCCACACGCAACAATACATGATCCCCAATACTAAATTCCACGTCCTTTCGATGAAGATCCGCATAACTCTTTTGTCAATCCTGTGCCGTTTGTATACGTTGTCGAATCGTTTGGATCTTCTCCGTAGTCATTCGTACGAACTCTGGTTCTAACAATGTTACTTCTCCTACCTCATCCCAACATACTGGAGAGCGACACTTTCATCCATACAATGCTTCAAATGGAGACATACCTATACTTGCCTGATAACTGTTGTTGTAGGAGAATTCCACCAATGGTAAATACTTATCCCAACTGCCTTTGAAGTTTAGGACACAGAGTCTTAATAGATCTTCAAGAGTTTGAATAGTCCTCTCGATTGTCCGTCTGCTTTGAGGATGGTATGCCAACTAACTAAATCGTAAATCCGCGCTCATAGCTTTTTGCAAGCTAACCCAAAATCTTGAAGTGAATCTTGGGTCACGATCCGAAACTATGGATACTGGCATGCCATGCAATCTCACAATCTCATCTACGTATTATCTGACGCAAGACGTTCAAGGAATAAGTATCTCGTATCGGCAAGAAATGAGCAGACTTGGTTAATCTATCAACAATAACCCAAATAGCATTTATGCCTTGAGAAACCGTGGGAAGACCCGTAACAAAATCCATGTTAATGTGTTCCCACTTCCATTTCAGAATCTCAAGTGGTTGCAATGGACCCTTAGGAACTTGATGCTCTGCCTTTACACGTTAACAAGTTAAACACCTCAAGATAAACTTCGTGATCTCTCTCTTCATATTGTTCCACCAAAATGTATGTCGAAGATCATGATACATTTTGGTACTTCCAGGATGGATTGCAAACGGTGTGTTTTGTGCCTCCATCATGATTCTATGCTTTAAGTCAAAATCTTTAGGAACACAAAGTCTGGAGTGGACTCGAAGTATTCCTTCTTCATCGATTCTTGCTTCTGGAATAGCACCTTCTTGCACTTTCTTCTTCATATGCATTAGCTCCGGGTCTGTGGCTTGAGCAACTTTAACTTTATCTATTAAAGTTAGTTTTATGCATATACTTAACATCATCACACTCGTTCCTGCATATGATCTTCTACTCAACGCGTCAACTACCACGTTTGCTTTTCCAGGATGGTATTGAATAGTGTGGTCGTAATCTTTCAACAGCTCGAGCCAACGTCGTTGCCGCATGTTGAGTTCTTTTTGAGTGAAGAAATATTTGAGGCTTTTATGGTCTAAATATATCTCCACTTTCTCCCCATATAGATAGTGCCTCCAGATCTTTAAGCGAAAATGACTTTGCTAACTCTAGATCATGAGTAGGATAATTCCTCTCATATTCTTTAAGTTGTCATGAGGCATGTACTATGACTTTCCCACATTGCATGAGAACACATCCTAACCCTTTGCTCAAGCATCAATGTAGATAACAAATCCATCCGAACCGGATGGTATTGTCAAAACAGTGCTTAAAATGAGTCTCCTCTTGAGATCTTGGAAACTCTTCTCGCATTCCTCGCTCCATACGAATTTTGTATCTTCTGAGTCACTTAAGTTAATGGAGTAGCGATTCTAGAAAATCCTTCCACAAATCTCCGATAATAACCAAATTTAAGCCCAAAAATCTACGTTTCTTGGTCACCGTCTTTGGTTGCTCCCAACTTTGTATTGCTTCAATCTTCGCCGGTCAACAGATACTCCATGTTTTGACACCATGTGCCCAAGGAATGCTACTACTTCTCGCCGAACTCGCATTTCTTCACTTTTGGTATATAGCTTGTTATCACGAAGCCTTTGCAAAGCCGACTTTCAAATGGCGCTCATGATCTTCACTATTTGGAATAGATGAGGATGTCATCAATAAAGACAATAACGAACTGATCCAAATATTCCTTGAATACTCGGTTCATCATATCCATGAAAGCAGCAGGAGCATTAGTCAATCCAAAAGACATGACTAAGAATTCATAATGCCCGTCATCGAGTTCGAAAGCGGTCTTTGGAATATCCTCGGTTCTAACCTTCACCGATGATATCCAATCTAAGATCGATCTTGGAAAAGAATTGTGCTCCTTGCAATCGGTCAAACAGTCATCAATACGAGGTAGCGGATACCTATTCTTGATAGTGACATGGTTTAATTCTCGATAATCGATACAAAGTCGCATACTCCCGCTTTCTTCTTTTTACAAATAAAACAGAGCACCCCAAGGAGATGTACTAGGGCGAATGAAACTCGATGTCCAACAACTCTCAGTAGTTGGACCTTTAACTCCTGAAGTTCAATAGGAGCCATTCAATATGGGGTTTTAGAAATGGGCTTTGTACAGGTTCAAGGTCAATAAAGAATTCAACTTCACGCTACGGGGTAGACCGGGAAGTTCTTCAGAAATACGTCGGAAAGTCAATAACAACAGAATATTATTCAAATCGACGTGTCTTTATTCAAATCCATAACATGGGCTAAGAAAGCTTGATATCCATTTTTCAATAAACGAATAACTTTATGACTTGATATGACAGTGATTGATTTTAATGGTTTAGTTGCTTGAATTCGCACAACAGGTTGATTAGGAATATGAAAACTAACAACCTTAAGAAAATAATCAATTTTGGCATGATGAGTAGTTAACCAATCAATCCCTAAAATTACATCAAAAGCAAGTATCTTTAAAGAGATAAGGTCAATAGGTAATGTGATGGTGCCAGCTTGGATCAAACAAGATTTATAAATAGTGGATGTGATGAAAGTTTCTCCTAACGGAGTTTCCACAGATATAGGTTAAAGTCTAATTTCTCCAGTCAAGTTTAAACGTTGAGCACAAGCGGAGAGATAAATGAATGGGTAGCACCGTATCAAGTAATGTATAAACTTAGCATGAATTTATGATTAGCTTACCCGTGATCACCTCGTTTGGGTTCTCGCATGATGACGATCCACGACAAACGCTCTTCCAGAACCGCTGACTTTGACTTTTCTCGGGATAGCCTTTTGAGTCACCATCCTCATTGGACTTGGTTTCGCTTACAAGATGATCTCGAGCGATATGTCCTTTTCCTTTCCACAATTATAGCATACCTTGAACTGTTGTGGGACAGTTTGGTGATATGTCCCTCTTTTCCACATTTATAGCATACGACCTAGGTGGTCGTTCTCCCTCACTTAAAACCATTCTTTCTTTGGTCTTTGACGTCTTCACAGTGTCATTGTTGAATCTCCTTTTTTTAAAATCTCCCCCCGCCTCGGTTCTTCTATTTTCATGGCCACAAGTACCACTAGAGTGGTTACCGCTTTTGTCTGAATATTTTCCTCCCCGCTGGTTTTCATTGCTCCGATGACTGCTGCCACCGGTATGACCCTAGTTGCGGTCCCTTGGTTGAACGTACTCGCTATCTCACTCTAATAATTGAGCCCTATTGACAACATCTGAATATAAAGAAAATTTATGAGAGATAAGATATTGCCAAATCTCGGGCTTTAAACCTCTCAGAAACATCCTCGTCATTCATTCCTCATTCTCTACCAAATGAGGTGCGAACCTGGATAACTCTGCGAATTTCGCCTCGTATTGGGACACCATCATGTTATTTAGTTCTAGTCTAATAAACTCTACCTCCTTCATATGGCGAATACTTTCAGGACAGTATTTTTTGTTGAAAAGTTTTTGAAACGTTTCCCAAGATATCTTTGAGTCTGCGGCAGTCAGTCCGTTTCACGACTCCCACCGATGGTCCGCCTTTCGCCACGAACATAAAGGTGGCGAATGGAACCTTCTGTTCCTCCGTGCATCCCAAGACATCGAATATCTTGGTAATTTGCTTGATCCACATTTCCGCCATGATCAGATCTGGCTTTCCCTTAAATTCTGATGGTCCCAACTCTTTGAACTGCTTGGCTGTGATAAGTCGCACATTCCTAGCATTTCTACCCATATTTTGCGCACGAGTCTCCCTCGTCTGGTTTTGCATGAACTGCAAAAAGCTCCTAAACATCCCGTCATTCATCATCTGCTCAGTGGTGTTGTTTACAGGAGGAATATTGCCTTCTTGTTGCACGTTCCCCTGGGTGGTGATTAAAGGTGTTTCCACGGTCTCATTAACTCCACCGTTAATATTCTCAGCTGTCATTCTTAAATACTGCCATAAAACAAGGGTTAATTAAACAATTTAACATATCACATATTAACCATATACTTCAACTGACCAACAAATAAGCTTAGGTATGACACCTTTAGCGAAAAGGATTACTCGCTCTCCCTCCTAAGACTATTCCCCGATCTCTCGCCAGGAGACCATATCCCTAAGCTCGATATTAACCGTGACGCCCCCCAAAATGTATATACAACACCCATTCTGAGTCGTCAAAATACATGGTACAGAAACAACTACAACTTTATTAATACAACATAAAAGCTGTGAGTTTAAATACAAATATTGTCAAATAGACAATATCCACACTCAAATAAGTCATCATTTCAATTATTGATACATTATTTTACAAAAATGGTGAGGACTACTAAAATAACTTCTAGAACCATCATTCCATACCCCGACTAGTACTCGCTACATTCTCACCTCCTGAGAAGAAAATGGAACAACAAGGAAAAGGGTGAGCTCAACTAGCCTAGTAAAAAACATTATGACTAAGATAATATAAAACAAATTATCGTTAGTCCTCAACAGAAAAAAATCTAATAGAATACAATAGACAATAATTTTCGAATCAATATTCGCAATGAAAATAATAATTCATTAGAAGAGTTAAGTAGAGAATGAAATCTACTATCATCTATGAATTTAAAAGTTCATCGTCTATTTTTTATCCCTGTAACATCAATAAATATATAACTGAAATCAAATATTCATCTTTGCACTACAGGCCAAAGATATTCATCAGAAATCATTAATCTTTGCACTACAGGCCAAAGATATTCAATTATATCATCATTTAGGATGGAGGATGATGAAAAATATTTTAAAGAAAACGAATCCAGTGAAACAAAAGAATAAATATTAAGGATTCGTACTTTAAACAATCCAAGTTCAAAAATACTTCATAAATAACCAGAGTGGAGTAAAATTCAAGAATGAAGACCAAAACATAGATACAATCAAAGATAGGAATTATAACGAGATAATCTTGGACACGTAAGAGAAAATTTAATTTTTCTCAGAATAGTGTCGATTTCGTGAATATTGTTAGATATCGTGAATAAGTAACTCGACACCAAAAGATAGAAATTTCACAAAAGATCACCATGTTTAAGTGAATAGTACTCGTGAATAGTAACTCATAAATAGTAACTCATGAATACTAACTCGTGAATAGTAATCCATGAATAGTAACCTCCCACATAAAAAGTTCTAAATTTGATAAAAATTCTCACCAATATTTTGGCATAATGATATTGAAGAAATAATATCATTTTGAATAAAATAACATCCCTTACCTAAAAGGATAGTACTTACGATTTGGTATCTTTGGATATAGTCTTTGAAAGAACTTGCAATCAGTATAGAAATACTCAAAGTACTAAAATACTCACAAGAATACGCTTTCAATATATCGAGAGAGAAAGATAGAAATCTTTAGTTTCGTGTGATTTTCAATTCTAACCTAAGCACCTATTTATAAGAAAATGCTTAGAACACTAAAAGGCGAAAATTTAATAAAATATTAATATATAATTATTAAATTCTCACGAACACAATATCTCGATTCAAACATCACCACCAAGAGTGACCCCTCAACTAAATAAAAAAAAAATGCGTTTTATTAATTAAAACTTTTCAAAATGAATTATTTGAACTTCAATAATTCATAATAAATAGCCCTTTATCGGAAAATTCGAATCTTGTGACTTTTTATAGGAAATTCAATTCTCTACAACTTTGCGGAAGAAAGTTTTTCCAAATTCCAAATGAAATTGACCAAAATCCATAAACAGACGATTTTAAAAAGCTATAATCAAATTTCACAAGAAATGGGTCCACCAACATGTTTAACATGTTTTTAGTATTTATTGCAACAAAATACTCCTCCTCCTCATTTACTCATATATACCACATTCATTGTAAAAATATCACCATTATTATATTATTAAAATATAATAATAAATTATTTTATCAGAAAAGATAAAATATCGATTTTCAACAATTGTCACTTTTAAAATTTTCTCCATCTATATCCACATAAAATGAATATTTTCCTTATCATATAAATTAATAATTAATTATTCACAAATAATATTACAAAATCACAATATTGACAACCAGACAGTTCCTAGGAAAGAGGGAGCTTTCCAATAAGAATTTCTCCTTACTGACGTGCAATTAGGTGACCAAACCTCTCCTTAGACAGAACTTTCTAGACATTGCCAATAATGTTTTCTAATAATATTATTCAGATAATATGAATTATTGCTTCGATAATGGAAAATGCTGTGTAGTGACAATTATTGAAATAACAGTAATATAAAATATCAACGCAGCAATTATTGAATCAATAAAATAAAATCTTTGATAAAGAATTACTTTGTAACAATTATTGAGTAGTGCCTTCTTACGTAGAATCAATAATTGGTGCAATACTGTAAGCTACTTGTCAGTAACAACGCCAGACATCGTGTTTTTAACCACCGGGTATTCCAACAGTATTAACGGTAACAACTAAGCCGTTATTTATAAACAACTTATACTTGTCGTTTTCTTCATCCAATCGCTTTCCGTTATGGGCCCATAAAAGACTGCGCCGTCGTACGAATTTTCTCCGACAGCAAGAATATTCCACGACCAAACGAATATTCTCCAACAACAATGAGTATTTTATAACCACCTTCTTATTTTTAAAAAAAAAATATATGCGCATTTTACCCATAACTAACCACATTAATCAATTCAACCCTTATTATTTCAAAATAATAAATAGAGGAAATTAAATTTCATTTATTAATAATTTGGGGTCTTAAATTGATCCTTCTTATAGTTGTTCACATATTGCACAGACTCCGAACTGATAGCACATTGGTCCGTTGAATGTGACCCTTCACATATCTCACACACAAATGCAACTTTTTCGCGCGTGTGTCTATCAACGAGTCAATCTTCTTTACCATGGATGTCATCTGTGCTGACAATTGAGCGATAGCATCCACTTTAAACAAACCTGTAACTTTGGGTTGTGGCATCCTGGCTGAAGGATTTTGGAAATCATTAGTTGTCATTGTCTCTATGAGATTATAGGCCTCTTCATAGCTCTTCGCCCATAGAGCTCCTCTTGTAGCTGCATCTACAATTGGCCTTGACTGCCATCCCAATCCATTATAAAATGTGTTGATAACCATCCAATCCGGCATGCCATGGTGTTGACACTTCCTTAGCATTTCCTTATATCTCTCCCAGGCTTCATATAATGATTCACCTTGTTGCTACTCAAATTGGGAAATTGTTGTCCTCATCTTTGCAGTCTTAGCCATTGGAAAGAATTTGGCTAAGAATTTATGTGATATGCCATCCCATGTGGTGATACATCCCGAAGGTAAAGAGTGAAGCCAACTTCTAGCTTTATCTTGTAATGAAAATGGAAATAGTCTAAGTCTGATTGCATTCTCTGTCACCTCGTTGTATCTGAAAGTATCACATATTTCAATGAAGCTCAATAGGTGTTCATTTGGATCGTCTATAGTAGAACCCCCAAACTGTATCGAATTCTGCACCATTTAAATAGTGCCCGGCTTAATCTTGAAGGTGTTGGTTGCTATCACTGGTCTGACTACACTTGACTGCAATCCATTAATATTCGGCATCAAATAATCTCTTAAAGCCCTGTGCTCCTCCCTTTTCTCTTCTCTTTGTTCTGCGGCTGCCATATTAGATGTTGTGGTCTCTAACTCTACTTGTATATTTCTACGTGCTCTTAATTTCCAACCCATACCGTTGATGTTGTCCTGTAAAGGTGTTAACTCAGAATTGGAGGATCGAGTACGCATATATTATATACAAGTGCCTGAAACAAAAACAAAAATAGAAATGAGACAAGATTAGAATTGTCTAAGTCATACAATTTAGCTTAAAATTGGTGATAATAATAATAAAATTAAATGCCTATCCCCGGCAACGGTGCCAAAAACTTGTTGCCTCCTTTTTAGTCTTACTAAAAGGACTCTAACTCATGCTAGTATACATGGGTCAACAAGTAGTACAGAGTAAGAAAAGTATCGATCCACAGATAAAGGTTTTAAAATCTAAATTATCATACACCAATTGTATCACTATTTTTTATATGCTTAAACGATTAGTTCACAATTTCAATTAATTCTAAATCAACTAGTAATCAAAAACACAATTCTACTTTAAAGAAATCAAATTTGGAATTAATGGGATTCTAACTTCATTTCATATTTCATCTAAATATTATCATCATGCAAGATTATACAAGTATCCTGGAAAATTAGCCAAGAGCACAAACTTAGACATAACCATTTTTCAATGTATTATGACTTGCTTACATAACCTCCACATGCAATAGAAATCATGTAATCATCAATAAGACCAAAATCACTATATTTCTATGTGAAATTGTAGCAATATTGAAATGAAGCACAAGCTCTTATATTACTACACACGGTGAAATAGTATATTTCTATATGGTTCACAAAATATAAAGTTAAACATTTTAGCCTCATAAACGCATGCTATCATGATTATAGCCATGCTCACATGTCATTTTTCAATTCCATATAAGCATATAAAATAAATGATGATCAAACATTCATGCAATCCAATCAATCATAACAGAAATTCCAATGATAAACGAACAATCAAGCATTCAGGCAATTAATTATAGACTACATATCAAAATTCGTTAGAATCCCATAATGGATTTTAGTTCATTTCTGAACCGAAAGCCATTATGGGATTATAGTAACACATGGAAAATAAATAATGCAATTCAAAGAGAAAATAGAATTGATCAAACCCAATTGTAGATTATGTTCCAAAGTGCTATTTTAATCTCCAATAATTTCCAGCAAAATGAAATGAGTTATTATTCAATGACTGAATTCAAAAGAAGATGAAGAAAATCTTCAGTTTATGCTCGAATCCTCCATTGAAATTAGTTTAAAGCTACTAACCCTAATTACCCATATGAAAAACTGATAAAAGCATAATTAATTTACGTCTGGTACCAACCAGAATAGTTTTAGATAAGACCACACACAAATTTTAAATTCAAAAACATAAGTCAAATAACAGCTTCAGATAACGCGTGGTGGTTCTCGCAGACAAAATGGGCGAGAGCACGCGACCTCGGCCTTGTAGCGCCGATGACATCTAGATTGATCGATCGTGAAGTGTGATGTGTACTTTTAGCCTCTGCCTGTATATAGCGCGGGGGCTCGAAGAATACTTTGTCAAGCAACACGGTCGCGCTGCTTCTGTCTGTTGCATACAGTCTGCTGATGTTGCTTCTTATTATTCTACTATTTGTTGCTTGTTTGTCCATCACTACTTAGTTCCTTATCTACACTCGTTTCACGTGCCATGCCTTCGCTAGTCTCATACCACCTACCAATGTCGAGCTATGCCATTTCCTGCACTTTTATACCATAGGAGTTCTAATTACAAGTAATGCAAAATAAACACAAAATGCAATTAAAAACATACTAAAATCTACTTGAGATGAGCATAATTCTTGTGAATTGATATTCAATAAGTAGGTATAAAACCTACTTATCAGCTATTCAATCACGGAGCAATAATTGATTATCAGAAGAATTGTGTTAACCTTATGACTCCGTCAAAGGTAGTATTTTATGGCAGTAAGTCACCTCGACAAGAAAGTTGTCTGACGGTGATGCAAGCCAAGAAGTTTTTGAGACAAGGATGTGTAGGATACTTAGCCTACATAGTCGATACACAGAAGAAGAGTGCGAAGTTAGAAGAGATACTTATCATAAGAGATTTTGCAGACGTATTTCCAGACGATTTGTCGGGTCTTTTGTCGGATCGACAAATTGAGTTTGTGATTGATTTAGTACCAGGAGCGGTCGCGATATCTATATCACCATACAGAATGGCCCCAGTAGAGATGAAAGAGTTAATGGTGCAATTGGAAGAATTTCTTGACAAGAAGTATATCCAGCCGAGCGTATCGCCGTGGGGAGCGCCGGTGTTATTTGTTAAGAAAAAAGATGAATCGATGCGGCTCTGCATTGATTACATAGAATTGAATAAGGTCACGATTAAGAATAAGAATCCATTACCTAGAATCGATGACCTGTTCGATCAACTGAAGGGAGCAAAATATTTCTCAAAGATAGATTTGAGAAGTGGTTATCATCAGCTGAAGGTGAGGCGGAAGATGTCTCAGAGATTTATTTGAAACTCGGTATGGTCATTACGAGTTTCTGGTCATGTCATTTGGTTTAACCAATGCACCTGAAGCGTTCATGGATTTGATGAACAGGGTGTTTAAACCATTCTTAGATAAATTTGTGGTGGTGTTTATCGATGATATCTTGGTGTATTCCAAAACCAAGGAGGAACATGTGGAACACTTAAGAGTGACGTTGGAGACATTGAGAAAAGAGAAGATGTACGCTAAATTTTCAAAATATGAGTTTTGGTTGGAACGTGTACAGTTTCTCGGACACGTTATTTATAAAGACGGAATTTCGGTAGATCCATCAAAAGTTGAAGCTGTAATAAACTGGGATCAGCCGAAGATACCATCAGAAGTAAGGAGTTTCTTAGGATTAGCAGGTTACTACAGGCGTTTTATTCAAGATTTTTCCAAGATTGCAACTCCGTTGACGAATTTAACCAGGAAGGCGGTTAAGTTTGTTTGGACGGAGATGTATGAGGAAAGTTTTTGAGAATTGAAGAAGGGGTTGAGCACAACACCTATGTTGTCATTGCCTGATGATACATGGAATTTTGTGTTGTATAGAGACGCATCGCATAAAGGAGTAGGTTGTGTGCTTATGCAGAATGGCAGAGTTATTACGTATGCATCACGTCAATTAAAAGATTATGAGAAAGGGTATCCAACTCATGACTTAGAGTTGGCTGCTGTGGTGTTTGCCCTGAAGATTTGGAGACATTATCTTAATGGAGAGAGGTGTGAGATATATACTGGCCATAAAAGTTTGAAGTATATCTTTACACAAAAAGATTTAACTATGCGACAGAGAAGATGGTTGGAGTTGATCAAAGATTATGACTGTGAGATTTTCTGTCATCCCGGAAAGGCGAATGTTGTTACTGATGCTTTAAGTAGGAAGGGACGGGAGAAGTTAATGTTATTGACAGCTTAGGAGAAGTTAGTGTTAGAAATGGCTAAGATGCAATTGGAAATTAAATATCCGACAAAATCTAACGAAAAATTGTTCCAAATGGGAAATGGTTCAACATTGGTAGATAAAGTGAAGAATGCACAACTTCATGATGAAGACTGTGAAAAGATAAAAAGAAAAGTATCTGAAGGTGAGGAAAACAAATTCAAAATCGATTCGGAAGGGTTACTTCAATTTGAAGGGAGAATTTGGGTTCCGCCAGTACTGGAAATTAAAGATGAAATTCTGAGTGAAGCTCACAACTCAAAATATTCAATTTACCCTGGGAGTACAAAAATGTACCAGTGTCTTAGACATCATTTTTGGTGGACGAATATAAAAAATGATGTGGATGAATGTGTGGTGTAATGTTTAATGTGTCAGAAAGTTAAAGTTGAACACCAGAGGCCAAGCAAATTATTGCAACCGTTGGAGATACCGGAGTGGAAATGGGAGCATATCACAATGGATTTTGTGGTAGGTCTTCCAACGACTCAACAAGGTTTCGGCGCCATCTGGGTGATTGTCGATCGATTGACGAAGTCATCACACTTTTTACCAATCAAGATTACAATTAACTTAGATCGGTTGGCAAAACTTTACGTGTAGGAAATTGTTTCAAGACACAGTGTACCTGTGTCCATTATATCAGACAGAGATCTGCGTTTCACATCTAATTTCTGGAAACGATTACAAGAATGTTTGGGAACACAGCTAAGAATGAGCACAGCGTACCATCCTCAAACCGACGAACAGAGTGAGAGAACCATCCAAACACTAGAAGATATGCTTAGAGCATGTATAATGGATTTATTAATTAAATTAGATATATAATTATTTATTAATCATAATTATATTTATAATAGAAATTATTATAATTACTATTATAAGTTATTTAAATTAACTAAACTAAAGTTATTTAAATTAACTAAAGTGTGACAAGTGAAAACTATATAATATAAGACTATTAAAATAAATGGGAATGGGGTGAGTTGGTGTGTATCCAAACAAGGCCTTGTGGCCTTTGGCTTATTGTAACTGACGCCTATTGGATTTTTTTTAACTGATAGCCACGATTATCAGTTAGATTATTTCTTATTTCATGTGTTCTTCTAAGGCCTAAGAGCAGAGAAAGAGAGTTTGTGAGGAAGAGAGAAATTCTCTGTAAATTTTGCTAAGGAATTGGAGTATCAAGGTCCTTATCATTCTTCTTCCCAAAAATCAAGGATTTAAGGTATAAATTGCTTCTAATTTCTAGGTTTTGATTTCTTAGTGATTATCCACTGTAAATTTATAGTTAGGTTAGATTGATATATATACTTGTATATATGGTTTATAAACTGTTAATCATCATATATGAGTAATACTTGATTATCAAACATGTGAAATTGAGGTTTGTAGGAAGAAGTTGAAATAACAATGTTTATGTATGAAATATGGCTTAAGAAAGTACAAAATTTCACGTTTAATATGTGTTATAATCCGTAAATTGATGTTGGATTATGTTAGTATGTTAAGAAACGAAAACAGCGTAGTTTGAATCGTGTCAATTGGTTAAGAAACGAAGCCGTGGCGATCGAATTCGCTAAAAGTGTTAAAACTAAAGAAATTGAGAAAATGGTGTTTTAATTCTTTAAAACTGAATATATATAATGTTTATGTAGTTGGAATGGTGAATAGCATGTTTAGTGATGTTATTACAAAGTTTTAGTTGCTAGGTTTCATGAATTTCTGTGGAATTGGGATTTTTGGCCTTGAATAGAGAATGTGTTCGAGTTTTTGCAAAAGCTGCTTTTACGAGTGTGGTAGCATGTGACCTCTTAGCGCTGAGGCGCCTTGACTCTAAGCTAACCATGGCGTTCTTTGCGCAAGGGTCGGTCGGACCCATAATTGAATCATTAATAAAGATAGCTTAGAAATTGTTAACCTAACTTATTTTAATGTTTGTAAAGGAACCTAAAACGTGTTATAAGATATAACAACATGTTGTAATCACAACGTTGAAACTATAGATTATGAATTAGTAAGTTATGTAATGAACCAAATGTGATGTTTTCAAAAGTTAAAGATAAATGATGAGGTTTATGTTAGTTTGTAGTGAGATTTCAGATTCGTTAAGGATGTTAACCAACATGATTAAACATTAAGATAAGGTTATGGCTTAAATGGTGGGTTAAACCCCTAAAGCTAGTATTAATACAACTAATTGTTATTGACACTTCAATGATATGTGTATGGTAATTGGCAAACATTTTTATACTTGCGTAGCTTACATGCAAGGCAAGTTCTCTAACTTCATTCTCTTTATAATTAATGTAAGTTCTATAATTCTATTATTTTGTTATTATCAAGAAAGCTTTCTAGTTCTAAATTCTCGTTATGCAAATCCTCTATTACAGTTGAGCAAGCCTATTGATTCTTTCTTGTGTATGATTGTACAAGCTCTTGTAACCTAATTCGTTACATCGATCAAGTTTCACTTTCCTTAATATTATTCGAAACACATATTGTTCTAATACATCGATTCAAAGGAGATTGTTCTAACTCTTTTGAATATAGCACTTTGCATGTATATCATATTTACTCAATTCTATATTGTTGTATTAAACCTTCAAGTAGTAAGCAAACTTTTATTGATTGAACTAGTCTAATATGGAATAGTGTTCTAAAATTCTAGAACCACTGATAAGCTAGTTCCGAGCTAAACTTTCTTTAGTACGGAAATTCTAAATTTAAACCGAGACGAACAACCCTAACATAGGGGATTTTGTACATGTTAACGTTTAGATGTTTATGCACAATACATGGTACAAAGGGCTGATACCCCTAAGTACATTAAGAAGGGTCTGTATAGTCTAAATGACTGTTAAGGTTGGGGTAGTAATACCAAATCACCGGGGACATAGTTCGTGGTCTTAAGACCCTCAGACACGAAGGTTCGAACTTTTTTTCTATTTTTGATTTGTAGAACAAGTTCATTATTGTTCAGCATTCGTTGTTCATTCTCATGTTGTTAGCATTACTACTCTTTATATCAGTGAGCAATTATTTTCTCACTCTTGCAATTAACACTGCAGCTAAAGTTGAAAGAGCTGATGAGCCATCTACTAGCAAAGGAAAGGGCAAGATGTCCAAGTGTTGAAGATTTATGAGAATTTATTTAAATGAATTATGTTATAAGACTTGTTTTATTTTATGATGTATTCCGCAAACTGATGTAATAATTTAAGGTTAAATTACTTGGGATTGTTTATGAGATGATGTAACCCTTTAATGGGAAAGATTATTGTTTAAATTAATTGATATTTTTATCCTTTATTATGGGTAGTTAGATGTAATTATTTTGATAGTGAGCACCAAATTCTGTGGGAATGAAGTACCCGGATTTAGGGGTGTCACAATACATCAAAACGTTTTATGACATCATGATACCGTACTTTTCACAGTACGTTGAGGACTTCGTCAGTTTGTGACTTCGTCGTTATACATCATACCATAACGGGTTGTTGATTCTAAGATCACATCCAACACCAAGTTCAATTGCATTAATAACTCCATCCTTTTATTATCTTTCCATCAATTGCAATGATGATATAAAATTCATTTTTGATATTTCAAATCAATTTCTGTCTAGCCGAAACAATATGTTTAGACATACCAAGAATAGTTCTTTTAAAAATCTATTGATTCAAAAAGTTGAACCAATTCTTTCCTTTTTCAAACGCACACGTAAGCACAATTTCAATAAAGTTCAAAATCTAGCATAGCTAGATGACTTGGAATATCCTATTCTCCATCTTCCTTCATTATCTTACTTGTGAAAATACTTAATCTTCTCTAGTACCTTCCATACTAAGCCTACTGAAAACAACTCATTTTTAGTCTAAACATTACTATATCTTAGTACAGTCCATCAACTTACCACACATTATGAGTTCAGGAACTTTCCACAATAATATGAGTTTAAGAACTATCTAGTCAGACCATAGGCGTCCACTCGCTGAGACGTTCGAAAACGTACCATATTATTATGAGTCATGAACTTACCATAAGTATGAATTTCAAGAACTCGCACCTACCTTATCGTTCTCTACCTATCAAGTATATACAAGAGAAAAGATTCACCTTCTCGCCATATACATATTGATAGTCCGACCAATCCCAATGATTATCACTGTAATAAGCTAAGCAGTTGTTACACCAAGCACAAACCTCTGCCCATAACAAAGGTTCATACAACTCAGCTATCACATGAGTCCTCAATTAAAATTTTACAACCTCTAAATCTCTCTTTACTTAATACGAATTTTCTTTAATTCATATATTAACTTTCATAACTCAATCTGAGTTTTTCTTCCCGTACTACTTCATAGTACACTTCATTCATAGCATTAGCTATAAATCATTCATCGTTTAACAACTCATATGTTACTACGAATCACTATGATCACGTGGTGATCTTATTATCCTCCTCTCTATGATTATAGTCTTAGGTACTCCTACCTAAGGTTTATAACCTATAATCTCTGATACCAACTTGTAATACCCCGAAATCCGATCTATCTTCACACCCGGATTCCTCACGTCACGAGTACATCATTCATCCAACATACATCATTATATACTGAAATATAACAACATACCTTCTTAAAACCCAGGTTCTAAAACCTTATAACCTCTTTCATTATAAATAATGATAATTACATTATTCATTTCATCTTACAAGAGTGACTTTTATTCACCACCAAGGATACATAATAGTTCATTACACTAGTCTATAGTTCAATTTCCTCTTTCTACATTACAAGTCTTCACTTGATCTTCTCGTTCACTCATATTCTGAATGGCACTTCATCTGGATACCGTCAGCTTGATCTCTTCGGGATCCTTAAGTTCTTCTAACATCGATCGCTAAAAAAAATTCATTTAAAGCAAGTGTGAGCATTCAATTGCCCAGCAAGTCATAATGGTTGAATAAACAACTTCAAGAGTTTAAACATTTCTTCAGAACTTCAATAACCGAACAAAGGTTATGAAGCAGCTTGAATAATAGGAATAATCTTGATTCCTATCATTTTAAAACAATATTCACTTTCACTTTAAAATACTTTCACTATTCTACCTTTTTCATACACATTCTATCTTGCTAGAATCATTAGCACAGACTTAACAAAAACGGATCATGTATAAATAGAGCATTCCCTTATTGAACAGTTTAATCACAGAATAATTCATCTCATTGAAACATTGAAGTGTTCACAGTGTGGCACAAGGCCTCATACATACTACCACCTTGTACATACATCGCACATATGCGTATAGACAAGACTTCTCAAGTTTGACATCTGAGAAGTTTAAGCAACTAGCATTCATTTAGAATATGAATGAAGTTAGGAAACTTGTCTTACGCACAGCTACAGCTTACGCTGAACTGCTAATTTCAATTCCTATATAACACATAAGGAGAAAACATAAACACCAATTAGTCATATATTGAACTTACGCATTGGTTTACTTAACTTTACTTCATAGTGTTCGCGTTCTTGCAATATAAGTTTACACGACTAACTTCCTTTACCAGTTTAAGGCTTCATGACATACAGAGATGTCTTACTCAAAACGTTCATCATCTTTAATGATTTCCATTCTTATCTTCTTCTCACCGCTTCTCTGCTAGTAGTCCATATGGTACTCTAAGTAGTTTCCCACAAACAACCAACAAACAAGTTCTCGTCTCATCTACATTGACATCACAGTGAGTTAGATCGGTTGCCAGTTTCGTAAATACCTTCGCTCTCTGAAGGAATTGTTTAGCCCAGCTCCCATATGTCAACCATCATAGGTTACGATTGTACCACAACCTAAATTTATTGTAACTTATCCGAACCATTAACTATAACGTTCGTTAAGTTAATTTCTTATTCCTTACGGCTTTTTGGCAACTAAATCCTATACCTCAGGATAGGGCTGTTCATTTGAATTGGTTTTTTCGGTTTTCTGATTTTTCGAACCAGACCGAACCGGACGGTTCGGTATAAAAAGAACCGATCGGGTTTCGCATTAAAAAACAGTATATACCGCTTTTTCTATATGCAGGTTTTGTTCGACATTTTATATAGTTCGATAAAATCGAACCGAATCCTAGATATATCTGGGTTTAATTTTTTATTATTATTAATAATTTATTAAAATAATAATAATAAAATAATGATTATAATAATAAAAATAATAATAATATTAATAAAAATAATAATAAAAAAAATAATGATTAAAATAATAATAATAATAATAATAATAATAAAAATAATAATAATAATAAAATGATAATAATAATAATAAAAATAATAATTAAATTAATTTTTGGTAAAAATCAAGATTTATCGAACAGATCACGGATTCGGATATCTCGATCCAACCTAGGTTCCTAGATTCATATCAATATTTGGCTTATTTCTTGTCAAGCTTCTTGTTTTTTCGGATCTTAGAATTCAGTTCTATTTGGTTTTACCAGATGAACACTCCTACCTCAGGATTCATTCTTATCCGACTCACATGAAAGTAGTATGCATACAAGCCAATCATATTTGATGATAAAGCATATACTTTATAACAATCTTATTCATTTATTAATAAAAAGTATTAATTTATTAAAGGCTTTTAATTATCTACATGTCATTGCTTTGTTTTATAATATGTGATAAACCCATAGTTTTAAGCAATGCTTTTAGAATAATGATGATGATCATTCTAATGAGATCTAAATTCTTAGAAAGCTTAAAACTAAAATAGTTCCCAATCATTGATTACTAAATTGGGGATTAGTAAATCCTGGATAGATTGGTACATACGTTGCTTGCTTTCATTGGATGAGGATGATTGATCTCATCATCATTTGTGTGGAAACACTAAAGCAAGTATGTAGGTGCTTATTAGAGAATAAGTTCACTAAACGTGGCTCGCTAAGGAATACCTAATGGAGTTTTACTTGCTTCGTCAATAGGAATTCAGTAGTGATAGTAGTCAAGTAATCCTTGGACTTGAGATCATCATAGATATCTTGTGTATGATGAGTTATACTTTGACTTATTCCTTAAGACCCTTAGGGTATATCAAAGGGTATGCTTGGGTATAACAAGTTGTACATGGAGATAATATATGATCAATAAAGAATCTACCACTTCTAATAAAAAGAGAAATGTCCTATGTGATTCGATAAATGACAACCCAGTAGTCCTTGGCCATAAGCGTAATGAAATTAGAAAGGAGTTTCTAATTTGTATTATTTGAGTTGTGCATTTAAGGATCGAAATACATATAATTAAATAAAATAAGACTTGACAAGAATTCCAATATCTTATATTTAATTGGGACATTGTATGGTGGAAGGATTGAATTATGCGGTAACTATTTACTCAAAGGTTCTTTTATGATTAATGTTGAAATCTATATTATCCGGAAAGTCGTTGATCGCTAGGAGGCTTATCCTATTGTAGAATAAATATTATTTATTTAAATAAATTAATTGTTTAATTTATTTATTTAAATAAGATTAGAATTGTTCTAATTGATTTATTCACAACCGGTTTAATATGGAGAACCTAAAGGGTCACACCATAAAAGGAAGAATAATTATTTAAGAAGTTAATGGCATAATCATAATAATATGTTAAGTATATTTAATTTAATCTATGGTGATAAAATAAATTAAATAGCTTAATATTTATTATTTAATATTTTAAAAATATTAAATATAAATTAATAAGAGGAGTCTTATTAATATTATTACAATTATTATTATTATTTTAATTTCTAAAAGAGTTTAGGAATTAATTTAATATAAGTACTCTCATTTATTCCTAATAGGATTAGGAGGGAAAATTAGTTAAAGGAGTTTAATTAATTATCCCTAATAAGATTAGGGAGCCCATTTAATTAAAAGAGTTTAATTAAATAATACTTTATTTTATTAAATAAGGTTACCTGATATCTTTATAAGAGGAGTCTTATATCAGATATCAAAAATATATACGCAATTCCAAAAGTTGGAGAGTACGCTCTTTTCTATAGAGATAGAAAAAACTAGGGTTTAGTCAACCACCCATCTTCTTGAATCCTTCTTCTTCCTTGGTGGATCACCTCTAGAGGCCAAACACTTGGGTGGCTAACGTTGATCAAAGGAAGGAACCAAACCCGGTGAATTCAAGTTGAACGCGAAAGGATTTGGAGGTGAACTTGTACTTCGAGGAAGCTCGATCTTCAAGGGTATGATTTTATTCTTTATCTTTTTGTTTAATTAATAATTGTGCATAAAGGGTGATCCGGGTATATGGTTTGTAAAATTTTTTAAACTCTGATTTATCTCGCTTTCGCTTAATTTTTGCAATTTGATTGCGTTCATGAATATTACAAACCTAACATCACATTCGGCTTTCATTAATCTTATCACCATTCACTACGGCTTTCTTAATACCATTCGTATCTTACTTAATACTTTCGTTATCCATTACTTGAACCCAATGTTCATTAGTCATTCTTAATGTCGAAGCCATACCGTTCGTTGGATGCTAAGATCGCTCGTTTATCACAACAGCGTTACGTACATAACGTCTATACGCTTCGCACTTATCTCTCATTATCATGACATAACATCGAAATTTTATTCATTACCCTCGTCGCTCAACGTCTAAGGAATCACAACCATAACAATCCTCCACGTTCGTTTATCGTAACTACGGTCCCCGGATATCGGTTTCATAATCTACCGCTTAAATTCTCTGTCTTTTAATCTTGTTTAATCTTTCCGTTCAACCTTTACTAAAGGTCTAAATCACTTGATTTAGTGTTACATTAGTTGAATGGTATGTTCTTTATCTTCCCTTACGTTTCCCCCAAGAGCAGAGCAGTTAAAAGATCTTCTCTGGCTTTTTCCCTACACCGGCGCTGCGGTGCCACTCTCTTCGTTTCCTCTCGCACTGCGGCGCGAGCCTATGTAACCTTCTTCCCCGGTCAGGCGCTACGGCGCCAAGCCCCTCTTTCTTTTTCGTGCTGTGGCGCCACTCGTTAGTAGATGCTGGCGCTGCGGCGCCAAGCACAAAACCTAGAAAATTTTCTAAGTCTTGAATCAAGTTTGAGACACGTACTTTATGATCTCGTATCTTCTTCGTTATAACTCGAATGAGGTTGTTCCAAAGCCATTCTCTTCCTTATTTTACGTACTTCAATACCCCTCGGATAGAACTATGTTCTAAATTCGTTAGCGTGCCATTCGATTGGCTTAAATTTCATTATTCGTTCGTTTTACGTTATTAACGTTTTTCGTTCGTTCGTCCGTAATTTAGTCATCTGAACTCGGAACTCGTTCGTTCTTGAGTTCGCGACTCACGTTTTCTACGTTCTCTTACTTCTTATGAAACCCTACACGATCGGGTTCATTTACTAACTTTCTAATTCTCGTTCGTCTTTTACGAAATTTTTGCCATAACTTTGTTATAGCTCAGTTTTAATCCGTTCTTCATGAACGTTTCAACCGTTCCTAACCAAGCAATAAGCATCCAACTTATACGCGATGGTTTTAAACTTGTCCATCAACAACAATTATCCTATGATGGTTTTAAATTTGTCCATCAATAACATTCTTCGTTTCTTTGTGTTCTTCGTTCGTTCTTCATTTTAATCGATATTTTGGATTACGATTTCACTTTTTATTGGAATTTGATGTTATAGAACATCATTCCTTACTTATTTCACCTACTCATTCATATTATCCACTCGGATCGTTCTAATTCATTACGAATCTTATACTTCCTTAAGAAATTTATAAAATAAACTTCTAATTGTTATTTCTTCATTTTCTTACGATTTCAACCATATGAAATCATCCCTAACTTCATCTACTTCTTATCTTCATTAAGTTATGTTTTTAAACATAGAAACTTAAAAGAAAATTTATAAGAGACTAGGTTTCGGATTACCGTTCTCCTTTAATTTTCTTCCATCGGACAAAGTTTGCACACGAGCAAGCTTTTCCTCCTCCTCTTTCCTCCCATCCGAACTCTCTCTCTCTCTCAAGTGTTATAGGATTTTCAAAATCCAAAACAAATGAATTTAGCTTCCTATTTATAGATTTTCAAAGTTAGGGGCAAAAGAGTCATTTTATCCCCCAAACCTCCTTACTATTCAAGTCTTAAGCACTAAGTTTACTTGGCCTCCACTTTTACTTAGCCATTAAGTCTACTTTGCCCTTAAGCATAAGCACTTTACTTAGCTATTAAGTTTACTTAGTCATTACTTAACTTATCCTTTACTTAGCCATTAAGTATAAGCACTTTACTTAGCCATTAAGACTTATCGTATTCAACGCATCTCATTCTCGTATTCTCTTCGTATATAGTTCGTATGATATTCGTGTTATACGTCGTAATATTCTTCGTACTATACCCGTATAATAACTAGTATTACACTCGTATTTCTTACGCATAATAACCGTAATTATTATATGAAATCGTTAAATTCTCGGAACTCACTTTTCCTAACCCTTAGGTTTTGAAGTCCGCAGGCGAAAACTTCGTTTTTGCCATAACTAAAATATTATTGAATATTTCATTACGTCTTAGAATTCTATCATTACGCGTTTCTCAGAAATTCAAACTCAATCTCCAAACAGAAACGGATGAATAGTGCGTATTTTGTCTTTTTCCCTGGAAATATTTTTGTTCCCAGAAAATTTTTATTTTCGTCTTGGAAATTCTTACTTGTTCAATCTAGCTCGTTGCCAGAATCCTCCCGACTTATAATCATCCTAGGTTCTAGAACGATTAATAAACACATAGCACATAATATTATTAATAAAAATTCCTTTTATTAATAACTAATTCTTTAAACTTAAATTCTGGACAACCCGAATTTCTGGGTTGTCACACTAATTGGCGTGTGACTTGATGCTGATGAATCACCAGTTCTGCCAATTGCTCAATTTTCTTACATAGAGCTTTCATCTTTCGTTCTATCACAAACTGGAACTTTGTATAATCCCATTTTTCAACACCCTCTTTGATGGTCTGGGATGATTCACCATTAAAATTGGAACTCTATCCACTGCTCCAATTAATCATATTGACATCTTCCTCTTTGTGTTGAGGAAGAGGGTTGTCTTGCACGTGAGGTTGATCTGGCTTGGTGACCACGATCTCACCGTTGTCTATTAAATCTTGGATCTTGTGTTTCAAGGCCCAACAATCCTGAGTATCATGTCCAAGTGCCCCGGCATGATAAGCACACTTCCGAGTAGCATTGAAACCCTTCCCATTCGAGTTAGCTGGTGGAAGAAGATGTGTGATTTTCTTCTGAGTCGTCAGAAGAGTAAGAATATTCTCCAGCGAATCCCCTAAGGGTGTAAACGTTCGAGTGCATTTTACTTCTCCACCTTTAGGCAATGGAGGGTTTGAAGACTGTGCTTGAAAAGGGGAGTAGTTTCTCCTCTGGATAGGCATATTCTGATTGCCTTTTTGACCTTGTAGTATCAAGAAAACATCCTCCTCTTTCTTTTTATGGATCTTCCGGGGGTTATTTCCATAAGTTCCGGACTGGATGTGTTCAGCAACTGCTTTAAGAGCGGCTAGGTCTTGAATCTTTCTTGACTTCAACCCCATTTCAGCCATCTCTCCGTGTTTGATCATTTCAGAAAATGGTTTACCAATGCCAGCTAAGACTCTCTCATAGAGCAAGTCAACAAGTAATAAAGTGAAAGTGAAAGTAGAGTATCGTTCCCACGAAAAATTGTTTAATAAAAATCACCAAGTACTAACCCGTAACCAACTCAATCTTATTTAAACGAATGAATTTCAATTTATAAGTAAACTAATTCTAATTACCACTAGTTAAATTAAGATTACGGAGATTTAAGATCACAACTTCACTTATTGCTTCATTTAAGTTAACACACTTCTCATCAATTATTCTCTATCCTGAATTGTTAATCAAGAACACTAAAGCAGATAAAACCACCTCTCGATGCATAATACCCATACTCACTTAAATCCACAGATGATAGAATTAAGCAAGACACCCTAATTAACTAATCCACTATATCTCTATATGAATTACAATTAAAAAGGATTTAAAGCACAAGTTCTCTATAAGATTACATATGGTGTAAAGGTATATCTCTATCCTAAACACGAATCATGATTTCCATCTATACAGAAATCACAAACACATGTTATCATGATTTGATTTAAATCTATACTTCATCTCTCGAGTTCATATAGATTATCACGGTAATTGATAGCTAGGCAATTAAGCAATTAAGTCCAAATCACAATAGACAATCCTCACGATAGAACATAATAATTGATAGCGAAGCATATTAAAATAAACTACACAATAAGATCCATTGTAATCTCAAACAAAGAATTAGTTCATTGAATTAAAACTAAGAATCCACAACTGAATAATCATTAAAAGACAAAGATAGAAGAAGATGAGAAGATAGAATCTATCGTCTGTAGATTTGAAGCTCCTTCCTCGCTCCTATTTTGAATCTTCAATGGTCTCCAAGTTGCTTCAATCTCCAAATCTCATAAGAACTAGAGTTTTGGTCTATTATACTATAATCTAATCTAATGGAATCCTCTCTTTCTCTCAAATCTCCCTCTCTAATCCTTGTGATTCTCCTCCTTTTATAAGTCTCTTTATAAGTCTTTAAGTCCTCTTGGAAGTCCTTGAGTCAATCGGATCGAACCAATCCTTCTTGGACTCAAATTTGGCCAAAAACGTCTTTTCTGGCGTACACCCGCACCGGCGGGGGTCTAGCCTTGTAAAGGGCCCGCCCCGGTGGGGGTCCCTACTGTTTTTCAGCTGGTATTCCCGCCCAGGCGGGGGTTTTGTGAAGGAAGATCCCACCCCAGCGGTGGTCCCTTTTTTGCTCTGACGTCCTTTGGGAAAACGCCCATAACTTTTGATCCGGGAAGAGTTACTAGGCCTGCAACCTATCAAATCGAAGATATCGACGAGCTCTACAACTTTAATTCTTTGAGAATTGAGAAATAACGGATGGATGAAGGTTGAAATTGGATTGGAAGTGACTGCTATGCAAATGGTCACCCAAAACAGTGACGTTCGACGTCCGTTGGTACAAAGATCATAACTCTTGCATCCGAACTCCGATGGGAATGATTCAAGATGTTCCGGAAAGCTAAGAAGAAGCTCTACAATATAATCCAAGTTCCAAGACAAGAACATGAAATAAACATGAAAGCCCAAATGAAGTCCGGGATGCTTTTCTTTGCGATTTCATACCAATTCTTTGCGATTTCAACTCCCAAGCATATAATCTACAAAACGAACACAAAATGCATGAAAAGTAACTAAGAAACATGAGATTAAGCAACTAATTCAAGTAATAAATACCGGATAAGTAGGTATAAAACCTACTTATCAAATACCCCCAAACTTAAACATTTGCTTGTCCTCAAGTAAAAACACAAAACAACACTGCTATGCAATGCAACTAATCTACATGCCTACGAATCCAGCAGTAATGATAGAAACAAGTCTATTCAACTGGCCTTAGAAAAATCAAGTAAACACGATAATACATCAAATCAAAACTCATCAGTAACTTCCCAATCAATCATCAAATCTTAGACTGTTATTACTAATATAGTGCGTGTGTGCTCAACAACAATGTTAACTGATATAAAATCAAATTCAACACATAACAAGTCTCTTCGAAGGCTTCATACAATGTAAACTCAAGAAATCCAAAAACATGTTAGATCTAACTAAAATCAAACAATTACCAATATCGAGGGTCAACATGGGATACTTATGCTTTATTTTTCATCCACAGGGGCTTTTTGCTCTTATTTCCCGTTTTATTCTCTTTTTTTTCTTTTGGTTTATATACACATAGATATTCAATGTATTATTCCCTTAGGCTTTTCAATGCTACCTTAACGAGCTTTCGACCAACGACTCCCAGACCATTAAGACCTTAGGGCGCTAGGTGTAAAGACAATCCCCTCGGGCTTACTTACTTAAGTAACAAAGGCCACAAAACTAGACAAGCACGCCACGGTGTTTATTCATACTTTTTTTCCTATTTCTTTTTCTTTTTCTTTTTCTTCTTTTTTTATAGCTTATATACCCCAAATATTCCCCCAAACTTAGGTTCTTGTCTAAATTTAGCCACCACTACTTATTCTTGTCATTCTTTCATTCAAACTAGCATTATCCTTAAGAAGTCAATTATGTATCAATTTATACTTAATCAGTCAACAAAGTTGTCTCTAACGTGTTAACCTTGATTATACCAGTTTTAAACAGGAAAAGATCCAATTTATAACAAAAAAAATTACGTCAAAGCTCTAATAATTAGTACTATGCTTGTCTACTCAATTCCAATTTCATCATTGGCCAAAATAAACTTAAACTATCTAACAACTGGATTCATGCAAATGAACATAGTAACTAACTAATATTTTTAATTTTTTTGAATTTTTTTTAACAAGAAACTGCATGTAATACTATTCAAACTATACTATTATGCAACTACTTATGTAGTTGTACTACATGAATGCAAGCATAATGAACCTAAACTAAATTAACAACATATGCAAAATAACATAACATAAACATGAAACTAAACATGCAATAAAGAACTAAACTAAACTCCCCCAAACTTAGCAATTACAATGTCCTCATTGTAAGAATATAGCGGTAAGTAGAAGAGAACTTCCATGTAATCAACTAAGCGTGAGGTGATGGTGGCGATGGCGAAAACGATCATTTTCCTATCCATTGAACCTCCAATACTTGCAATGAAGAGAGACAACGTGGATTAGAATATAAGAGAACTTAATAAGAAAACTAATTCCTAAATTTTTGACAAACTAACAACACTAATTAAACAAGTAAAACATATAAATATAAATATTCATGGGTTACCTCCCAGTCAGCGCTTGATTTATAGTCTTTCAGCCTGACTTTGTCTGGTCAAAGCTATCCAATTCCTCTTCAAAAGTTGAAGAACCCTCCATCCATAGAAAATAATGTAGCTTTTGGTAGGTTCCCATTTGTGATGGCTATCGAATTAAAGAAACCTAGCATGCTTTGTTTAAATAAGATCACATTCAAGAACGTCCAACATCTAGGTGTTTTCTCCATTGTGTTTATGAATAGATTTTGGCATTGAAGCTTGTTAGACACAACAATTTCTTCTTTTATCTTCTCCAGCTCATCGCACCATGGCTTCGAAGTTGTACTCACTTTTACGTCACAAAGAGTATTGCCAACGACATGACTACCTAGCGGACAAGGTTTTGCAAATCTAACAGGATCCTTGAACTTTGGTGGACAAGGCACTTGAGGCATTAATAGCATCGGCTCATCCTCGTTAGTACTCATAGTTAGTTCATCCCCTCTTGTCTCCTCTTTTTCAACATCTCGTGTCTCATCCAGTTATAGATTTGGTTCGGGAACTTCATCAATCTCGAATCCTCGTCATAACACCAATTATTTTGAGGACAGTTGTTCAAGGCTTTGAGCATTTGATCCATCTGGTGCTGCAGATTCTGAATTGATATCTCTTGATTCTGAATTGACCTCTCTTGATTAATTCTCCTCTCCTCATTTGATGCTACTGAACTTGGACAACAATTCCTCCAACCTTGAATTATCTACCTCAGTCTCGGAATCCATGTATTGAGGACCATTGGTTGAGGTAGTGACAAGTTGTTCCATCCGATTATTAAAATTTTGGGTTGACAGCTCTTGGCTAATCCTCATCTCCTCTAGGTTTGCTATGCCCATCAATATTACATCCCTCGGATTTGGCTTTTCTTCTTGTGGCAATGGAGGTGGACATGAAAAATCCGGTGTGTATGTTGGATTTGGAGCGTAGTATTGGTCTTCATAAGTATAGCTCCATGACGAATCCGGGTGATACCCCCAAACTTGATGATAATTAGCATATGTAGAATCGTTGAGGTATTCACCACCGTGTTATCCCGGCCCAAAACTAACGGTGCATTGATGACTCGGATGATTACCAGCACAATAATTGCAATTAACTGCTATCCATCGATTACGTTGGGCTGCAACAACTTCCAACCTCCTCAAAAGTGTCTCAAGCTGCGCTGATAATGCAGAAAATGCATTGAGACCATCGATCCCCGCTCCCCTTAGTTGAGTCATATTCGAATAAGGCCATTGATAATTGCATCCAACCATGGTACCTAAAAAGAGAGAAAAATAGAAAGAGAATTAAATTTAAAAAATGTTTAAATTAAGACTAATTTGATTGAAGCTAATATTGGAAAAAATGATATTAACTAATTCCCCGGCAACGACGCCAAAAATGTGTTGGGTAAAATCTAATTACGCATAACACGCAAGTATACGTGGTCAACAAGTAATAAAGTGAAAGTAGAGTATCGTTCCCACGAAGAATTATTTAAGAAAAATCACCAAGTACTAACCCGTAACCAACTCAATCTTATTTAAATGAATGAATTTCAATTTATAAGTAAACTAATTCTAATTACCACTAGTTAAATTAAGATTACAGAGATTTAAGATCATAACTTCACTTATTGCTTCATTTAAGGTAACACACTTCTCATCAATTATTCTCTATCCTGAATTGTTAATCAAGAACACTGAAGTAGATAAAACCACCTCTCGATGCATAATACCCATACTCACTTAAATCCACAGATGATAGAATTAAGCAAGACACCCTAATTAACTAATCCACTATATCTCTATATAAATTACAATTAAAAAGGATTTAAAGCACAAGTTCTCTATAAGATTACATATGGCGTAAAGGTATATCTTTATCCTAAACACGAATCATGAATTCCATCTATGCAGAAATCACAAACACATGCTATCATGATCTGATTTAAATCTATACTTCATCTCTCGAGTTCATATAGATTATCACGGTAATTGATAGCTAGGAAATTAAGCAATTAAGTCCAAATCACAATAGACAATCCTCACGATAGAATATAATAATTGATAACGAAGCATATTAAAATAAACTACACAATAAGATCCATTGTAATCTCAAACAAAGAATTAGTTCATTGAATTAAAACTAAGAATCCACAATTGAATAATCATTAAAAGACAAAGATAGAAGAAGATGAGAAGATAGAATCTATTGTCTGTAGATTTGAAGCTCCCTCCTCGCTCCTACTTTGAATCTTCAATGGTCTCCAAGTTGCTTCAATCTCCAAATCTCATAAGAACTAGAGTTTTGGTCCTAATCTACTATAATTTAATCTAATCGAATCCTCTCTCTCTCTCTCTTTAATCTCCCTCTCTAATCCTTGTAATTCTCCTCCTTTTATAAGTCTCTTTATATGTCTTTAAGTCCTTTTGGAAGTCCTTGAGTCAATCGGATCGAACCAATCCTTCTTGGACTCAAATTTGGCCAAAAAACGTCTTTTCTGCGCGTACCCCAGCCCCGGCGGGGGTCTAGCCTTGTAAAGGGCCCGCCCCGGTGGGGGTCCCTACTATTTTCCAGTTGGTATGCCCGCCCCGGCAGGGGTTTTGTGAAGGAAAATCCCGCCCCGACAGGGGTTCCTTTTCTGCTCTGACGTCCTTTGGAAAAACGATTATAACGTTTGATCCGGAAAGATTTACGAGGCCTGTCACCTATCAAATTGAAGATATCGACGAGCTCTACAACTTTAATTCTTTGAGAATTGAGAAATAACGGACGGATAAAGGTCGAAATTGGACTGGAAGTGACTGCTATGCAAATGGCCACCCAAAACAGTGACGTTCGACGTCCATTGGTACAAAGATCATAACTCTTGCATCCGAACTCCGATGGGAATGATTCAAGATGTTCCAGAAAGCTAAGAAGAAGCTCTATAATATAATCCAAGTTCCAAGCTAAGAACATGAAATAAACATGAAAGCCCAAATGAAGTCCGGATTACTTTTCTTTGCGATTTCATACCAATTCTTTGCGATTTCAGCTCCCAAGCATATAATCTACAAAACGAACACAAAATGCATGAAAAGTAACTAAGAAACATAAGATTAAGCAATTAATTCAAGTAACAGATACCGGATAAGTAGGTATAAAACCTACTTATCACCTCCTTGTGTGGAGGATTCTGTATGTGTGGGCATTTTTGGGCCCTGAGTAGACTGATGTAGTTCTTTAAGCAGAACAGCCAAATCTATAATTTTTTTACTTAATCCGTCGAATTCTTCACGGGAGACTGGATTAAGATTAGTCTGGTCAGATGAAGACATAATTGGTTGTAGGCTCGTGGCCTTTTTGGACTTTGAACGGATAATAGGTCCGATTGTTTCCCTGCGAAAAAATGACGTAGTTTAGTTTTTAGGGAGTGTATAATTGTTTATATGCTATGTGATGTATCTGTTTTAGGAGTATTATCCTGCAAAACGGATGTTAGTTGTTTGTAACACAGGATAACATGTAAATTTAAATATGCATGTACACATATTTCTTCATTTTTCCCATTACAATGAGATTGACATGGAATGACATTACAAGTAAATGTTTTTACAAGTAATTGAAAAATGGAAAGTATGAAGAGACTTTCCTCCGCGTTTGGTTTATCAGAGGCTGGCCTATCTTAGGTTTACTCTCGCGGCGTTTTGGCATGAAGGTTCCCAGATCATCGCAATCTACTTGACGGGAAATTAATCCGGTCTTTCAAATGGAGGGAATCTGGGTGGTGCCTTTCTTGAGCCAAGTTGGAATTAGTCTCCCTACGAGTCCAGTAATCAAACACCGACAAGATAGCCTCCTGGTGGAGGAACCACACAACATACATTCACATACAACGTGTCTCACCGTTTATGAAAATGATGACATGTGTAAAGCACTAATATCATAAGAAGATATAGTGTAAAGCATTAAGTGCAGTAAATATATGCATTCGTACACATTCATCATAAATGTAAATGCAACATCCACACAAAAGCATATAACAGTTTTGAAAAGATTGTAATAGTGGCTTAAGCCCTCTTACTGGTATCCTCGGCAGAGTCGCCACCTGTCGATGTCGGGATTTTTATTTGTCCCTTTTCTGTTCTTGTTCTTTGGTGTTCTCATGTTATGTGAGATTTGTTTGAAAAATTAAGTTGTGAAAAGGTCTGACACGTATATGTCGACGAATGGACTGTAAGAGTCGCAAGTTAGTTTTTTATATGGTTGTACCAATACAATCGAGAAAAGGTTTTCATATTGACGCAGTGATGTGACACTGATAAACTGGTTTGTGAAACCGAGATTCATTAGGGTCCGGGGGCTTGATTATGCGGAGGGAATGTGTTAGGCACCCCCCGACATCCGTGTTACCACGGTGACCGCCACTTTTCAAGAAACTGTTATATGAATGTATGTGTGTGTGTGGGTCAATGTGCAATTATATGGAAGTAGTGCGAGGCCTCGTTCGCACCTATATACAAATGGTCTGAATTTGTGTAAAAATTTAGTTTTAAACAAGATATGGAAGTGATGTTTTGTAAAAGAGGTTTTTCAAACCATTATGATCAATAGGAATTGAGGTCTTTGGACACTTCCATTTTTTATCACGTTCGACTTGATTGCTTTTATTTTCGAGATGTAAAGCATCTTCGAGAAAAATAATGTACAAAGCAATGTCGAACTCCTCGTGGGCATGAAAACCAACTGAGGAAATCCAAACACTGTGAATAAATTTACAAGTTGCTTACAGCTGAAAATGTCCATCACGGGAGTCGAATCTAGATTCAGTAAACTGAATCTGTGATCACATGATTCCTAGACTCACATGATGCCGCAATTTATATGAAAGCAGTAAGCAGTTATGTGACGCCCCCAAAAATAGGTATACATCACCCATCTTGGGTCGCCAGATACATGGTACGGAATTCAAATACAACTTAATAATACAACTGTCATGTACAATACGACAAAACATAAACTGTGAGTTTGAATACAATTATTGTCTACTAGAGATTATACAAACTCAAAATGAGTCCTCATTACAATTATTATCACACTATTTCACAAAATAGTGAGGACTACTAATGCTATCCTCTGGACCATCACTCCGTTCCCCGACTTGTCCCAGCTATATTCTCATTTCCTGAAGAGAACGGTGAAAGAAAGGGTGAGCTCAACTAGCCCAGTAAGAAATATTATGACTAAGATAATGCAGAATAAATTATCATTAGCCTCCAACAATGTTAAACTGATAAAATACAATAGACATCAAGTTTAACTGCAGGGGAACAAGCAATCCATTAAAAGAGTCAAGTAGAGAATAGAATCTACTATCTTTTATGATTTAAAAGTTTTTCATCACTTTTTATCACCGAGACTCAAATCAATAAATAATCCACATCATTAAATCATCCCCGCACTACGTGCCAAGGATATTCTTTAGTATCACGACCATGAATTATCCATGCACTTCACGGCCAAAAATAATCGTGTTTTCATCAACTATTCCTAATCATGCCATAAAACAATTCATCTTTGCTCCCTTGGCGTCAAGAGAATCCATAGCCATAATCATACCAAAATTGTCCATCAA